>CM046853.1:18329035-18480420 GCA_025617745.1 Heliocidaris erythrogramma | reverse complement strand
TTGTGTCTCAAAACACAACTGAAATTATAACCGTTGTATCTCAGAAAGCAACTATATAAACACCCTTCTATAAACTCAAGCACTGCAAACGGTGGCATATGAAATATCTATATAAATTGTCACAAGTCGGTCAAGTCATATCATATAACTCATTTGTCACATCAAGCAATGTACACTCGTCCTGGTAAGCATGGACGTGTCTCAGTGAATTTGAAAGATGGAACACTCGATTGATTTGGGGGAAGATATCTGAAACATCATAGTTAATAGTTAAACCCTCCATTTCTTTCAAAGTTTATGCTTAATAACTTAATTTTTATTCAATGTTACGTATTATTAATTTTGTCTTAATATTATGTTATGCATTATTACTTGCATTAATGTTATATTAGGTATTATCAACTATATAACGCTGTTATATAGTTGTACTATGAAGAGCGTACCAAATGCTAGTTATTATTATTATTATTATTATAAACTTCACATGATTACATTTTTTCTCCTAGGGAATTAGTGAATATATTACTAGTGGGACACTTATGAGTCCATCACTTCTCCATATAATAGAATCAAGAAGGGTATGAAGCTAAACAATCATCGATGTCATGGCTTTTTTTCACCAGCACTAACACTATTGAGTGTGGTATACGTGTATCTCATGCAACATCACATTTTTGCTTTCATTACCGTAATGCATTCACAAAATATTGCTTGTCGTGTCCGATCATATATGTCAGGAAAAAAACTAGATGAATTTTCGACCGCGTGCGGTCGGAATTTATGCCTCCGCCATCACCAGATTGGAAATGTATGGCATACATGTACACTCTAAAAAGGATTGGTCCAACAAAATTACAAAACTTTTCACTTAAAATGCACAGGAGACTGAAAATTTATTTCATTTCATAAATAAACTAGAAATATTTGATAACGAGGCTAAAAACCAGTAATTTCATGTAATTTTATGTAAATTGACCTCTGTGACCTCTGACCTTTGACCTACTTACCTCAAAATCTAATCAGTTCATCTTTCTATGGGAATACATACTGGTACCAAGTTTGAAGTTCTCACCTCAGACAGTTCTTGAGATATCGCGGTAACGGTACTAAAAACCAAGAATTTCATGTAATTTCATGTAAATTGACCTCTGTGACCTCTGACCTTTGACCTCCTTACCCCAAAATCTAATCAGTTCATCTTCATATAGGGAAACATACTAGTACCAAGTTTGAAGTTCTTACCTCAAACAGTTCTCGAGATATCGTGGTAACGGTGCTAAAAACCAAGAACTTTTATGTAATTTCATGTAAATTGACCTCTGTGACCTCTGACCTTTGACCTCCTTACCCCAAAATCTAATCAGTTCATCTTCATATAGGGAAACATACTAGTACCAAGTTTGAAGTTCTTACCTCAAACAGTTCTTGAGATATCGTAACGGTGCTAAAAACCAAGAATTTTTATGTAATTTCATGTAAATTGACCTCTGTGACCACTGACCTTTGACCTCCTTACCCCAAAATCTAATCAGTTCATCTTCATATAGGGAAACATACTAGTACCAAGTTTGAAGTTCTTATCTCAAACAGTTCTTGAGATATCGTGGTAACGGTGCTAAAAACCAAGAATTTTTATGTAATTTCATGTAAATTGACCTCTGTGACCACTGACCTTTGACCTCCTTACCCCAAAATCTAATCAGTTCATCTTCATATAGGGAAACATACTAGTACCAAGTTTGAAGTTCTTATCTCAAACAGTTCTTGAGATATCGTGGTAACGGTGCTAAAAACCAAGAATTTTTATGTAATTTCATGTAAATTGACCTCTGTGACCTCTGACCTTTGACCTACTTACCCCAAAATCTAATCAGTTCATCTTCGTATGGGGATACATACTAGTACCAAGTTTGAGGTTCCTACCTCAAATGATTCTTCAGATATCGCGGTAACGAGAAGTGGGACGGACGGACGCACGGACACACGGACGGACGGACGGACGGACAACCCGAAAACATAATGCCTCCGGCACCCACCTTCGGTGGGCGGAGGCATAAAAATTAAGATGACTTTTCATGTTGTTGACAATTTACAACTGAATGATGTCCTTCATGAAATCATTTCAATTTGAAAAATGTGTCGGATTATAATTCTGCATTCAATTTTAGCATATTTCAGGGTTATTTTGCGTCTGTAATTTGAACATCTCTAAAATATAAACCAGAATTTGTTGAGCATCTGATTATACTGTATGAGAACTAAGATCATATTAACAGTCATTTACATCTCATATCCTTGATCAAGTTCATTTCTAGGTTCAAATCGCATGAACATGATAACTTTTAGAAAAGTAAAAATCAAATTTGGTAGAAAGTCATTTAAAGTTATTGAGTTGCATGATTATTGTTTATAAATCTACGACTGGCAAAAGCGGGCAATTCAGATCCTATCTTGTGACATGTCCATGATTTGTCTTTTAATGGTTGCAAATGCAAATGCATCTGAGGTTTTGAACTAATCAAACCATTATCAAGCTTATGATTTTTGTTGCTGAAATTTGCATGTCCAAGTCATTAGGTATCATACAGATATCAAGCACCATCTGCGACTCCTTGACGTAGTATTACTTGTTCAACTGAATGTACCATCATCATTTCTAGCTCTGATGCTGTATCTCAGTGTTTGGTTCTGGATGAACCCTTGCTGAACAGTTGAGCTCAAAGCATCAGTGCATGACGTCCTTGGATGTGTCGGTTCAATTCATCCACTTGCGACAGTTGGGTGCCTTGCAGAGGCATGGGATCTTGTTCTGGTCATTCTCGATCTCAAACTTGTAGTCATAGGTCAGCTGAAAAGTGAAAATGTAAAAGGAGAGATTGATTTTAGGCATATTCATCTTGCAACAGTTTGTGAAAAGGCCAGACCCCCCACTTTTAAAGGTACTTCAAAAACTTTTCCTGAATATTAGTAGTAGCAAAAATTCAAAGGTTTTCAAAAAAAAACTTGCAATTTTTGCCATCTCACAGGGAGGAATGGAGGGTTGGGATATCACATTGTCAGTCCAATATTTTTCAGATCCTGTGCTTGACTTACCTCTTCACCCTTCTGCAGTCTCCTGCTAGAAATGATGATGATCTTCTTCTGATCTTTGTCAAAGTTGACCACCTCCGCCACACAGTTGGGGTTGCAGGAATGGTTGATGTAGCGGGCTGGGTTGCCACTTCGCGTCGCATCCACCACTGTGTAGTCGTCGATGCGGAACATGTAGACGCCGCGATTCGCTGCTTCATAGTCACGCTCCCACTTGTTTGCGACCTCGTTGCGGATGAGAGTACCAATGTATTCGATGACCATGGTGTGCTTCTCAATATCATGAGCAGCATACAAGCCCAAGCCCTGTTCAATGAGGAGGAAACAAAGAGGTTAATGTGAAACCATGCTGCAGGTGGTTTGAAACTTGTATGGTTTTAATAGATACATCAGATACTATTCTGAACATCAACATATCTGTATGATCAACAGCAAGGCAATTCTATGACAGTTATAACATAAATAACAATGATTCAATAAAAATAGTGATGACATGTGTCGATTATAGAAACCATACCGCATACACAAATGTCCTAACATTTGTTAATGAAGGATTGTGAGTAAAATGAATCATATAATAATTCATCAAGCCCAAGGTCAATCCTTTGATAGTGAGAAGTCCTCATGTTTTGCTTAGTTCATCCTATACTCCCCCAAACATATGCACTTGACAGCTACAATGTATGCTCTCACAGGTGCTCAAAAGACTTACTTTCAAAAGAAAAGTGTCATGAACTAATTACCTATACTTTCAACATGTCCATCCAGACTATAAACAAAAAATCAAGAACTTAAAATACACAACATAAACAAGGGAATATTTCCAATTGTATTTTCTGGTTACCTGGATCTGTGACCTTGCTAAGTAGACATTGGTCTTCCACTCAGTCTTCAACCTCTTATACTGGGAGGACTTGGAGTGAACAAACTGCTTGTTGTATGGAGAAGCCACCTCACCAGCTAGGGTGGTGTGGAAGCCTCTGGAAGTCTTGTTGCTGGTCAGTGTGTGAGGTCTGTAGGCAGGAAGGTACAGAGAGGATATGAGATGAAGAAGAAAAAACAAACAGTGACTAAAGATGCGTGGAACGGATGAAGAGCATAGAATGCATTTGCTTTTCTATTTAAGCAAAAACATCCAATAACCACATTAGAACAAGCACTCTGCAAGCACTCCCTCTCAAACACCAATTAAGTAAACTTGCAAAATGTTTGTAAAGATACTTATTAAGGACTAGAAGCATTATTTCATAAACAAAAATGACATGATTATTGCAAACGGGAATATCAGATGTTTTATGTTGGTTATATCTGAAAAACACACACAAGAAACACAAATTACCTCTTGAGATGAGTTTGCCTTCTTGGTTCTGCTCTGGCACACCCAGTAGGATTGACAGCCAGAGGTAGGTCAATCAAAGGTGAACGACCAAATCGGAAGGTGTAGTGCTGGATCAGGTCAACTCCAGGCAGCTTTAAATGAAAAAATTATATTACAGAAAATTAGAATATTGTTTCTAGGGATGTTTTCTCCTTTTCTATTTCATGAACCAACTCTCACTCATGAAAATCAAAGTTTCAAATCTCCTGCAATGAATTACAAGCACCGATTGAACAATATAAAATCTGACAGAAAAGCAACTACTCATATCAAGTGATTCAGAAGGAGACATCACTACTTTTTCTGCTATACTGCATATCACACCTCAAAGGTACCTCTGGAAAAGACAATTATTTCTTTTAAATGCTTAGATATTTAGAACATCACAAAGGAGCGTCTCCATGTTATTTACCAATATCCTCACACTTCACCCGTCTGTTATGAGAACCTCATTAAGAGATTGCACAATTCTACAGACATTAGCCATACAAATACCTGCTCTAGATATTATACCCACCGATTCAGTAATCCTCTGGATTGCTGCCTCAGTCAAGCCAAAGAGATCTTCACCAGTCAAGAAGGTAGGGAAGACCTTGAGCATGTCAGCATCTCGTCTCAGCTTGGCAATGGGCTCAAGTACCTTGTACCATACATCTGATTAGGAGAAGATGCGAGAAATGATCAAATATGTGTGACAGCAGACAGAAATACAATATCCACAGATACAATCATTTTGCAAATGTAACAAGAACATGCAAAAATAAGCTGGTCATTGCCTGTAAGATTTCATGACAGGACTTTGTGAGTACTAAAAATAAAATAGTGAATTTTCAAAGAGTTGGTTTTATTCAAAAATGGTTTTAATCACATCATTAACTTTAAAAAAAATCTTTACAATAGCACAATTCAATGACCTATATTCCCCGACATAACTGCATTCTTTTTGTTAATATTACCCAACCTCTGTATTTTCCAAGGATCTTTTATAACACTTGGATTGATTATGATGTGCATATATCAATATCTTAAAAGGCAACAAAGAACAGTGTTTCCTGAGAGCTAAAAGGAGTGTTAGCTCTATGAACAATTATATGAGCTAATTTATGCCCTTGAAGCTCTCAGTATAAAAAAGGTCAATATGCTACTATACTCGGTCTATAGTCGATTTTAACAAAGGAAGCATTCCCTTTTGTTTAACAAGACTTTAGTTCTCACGTCAGGTTTAACTAAATCAGTGGAATATGGGCCAATATGTCTAGCTGACTACCAGTGAGAAGAAATAAGAGCACCTGCCCGACATGACATGTTCTATTTGGCCAACTGCCAGTAGGTACTTACTCCTTGGAGTGTCGGCCCGAAATGTGATGTCTTCATGACCCTGTTCCATGATACGGATACTGAACTCTGGTCTTCCACCCTGGTCCTGGATGGTACAGGAGTAACTGCATCGCTTGTTGGTGTAGCGCATGCTCCAGTATAGACGGATCGATTCGTAACCAACCTAAACAATCACAGATCATTTTGAAAATATTATGAATATGTAGATATGGAAAGTGGATAAAAATGGAAGTGCACTGCTTGTTGGTGTAGCGCATGCTCCAGTACAAATATAGATTCATATCCACCCTGCACAATCACAGATGATGATTACAAGGTAATATGACTGTAGATATGGATAGTTGGTGCAGGAGTAAATTATGTCTTGCTTATTGCTGTAATGCAGGCTCTAGTACAATCAGATAGATTTGTACATAACCTGCACATTCACATCACGTCTTGGGTTCAACAATCAACATTATAAAACGGGTTCAAGAATGCCATCCTGATTGGTCAAATAACACCACGTTTTGGGTTCAACAATCAACAATAGCGCATCTTTTTATTTTGAGATGATATAGATATGAATTAAGAGTAGGGTGAAAATCCTGTGCAAACATACACCTGTACATCCCAATGAGTCAATATGGAAAGAGAGTACAGAGGGTAACAGTGATGATATTATTGTCTTTTATCTCCTGGGCACAAGACAAAACCAGAGAGTTGTCAATAGTAACATTCAAAAGAGCATACTTCAAATGAAATATTGTGGGGGAATGCACTGGTGTCTATAAAACAAAACAAAATCTGATATATCCTTTTAGATCACATGTAAACATAAGAATAAGTTTGATTTCTGGTATTCAACTAGAAATATCACTGAAGATGATGATTAATACCCCCGCCCCGTGACAACAGCCTTTCTTGACTTTTGGTCGAAAACTGAGGAAGTAGTTCGATCCGCAAGATTTTTCCCTGATTTACTGCCATAGATATGCCGTTTCCATGCAGATTCCGACTCATCCGAAAAATATGTCTTGCACATCTTCCCACCAAGACCAATGTGTGTACCAAATTTCATGAGCTTTGGTCGAAAACTGAGAAAGTAGTTCGATCCGCAAGATTTGCAACAGACCGACCGCCCGCCCAACCGTTGACTGATTCCTATATTCCCCCTTCAAACTTCGTTTGGCGGGGGTATAATGAGCCCAGGAGTGGGTTACTTACAGGATAGATGGAGGTGAGTGAATGGAACAGGTGCATCTGATGAGGTAGAAGCTGTCCAAGAGACTTGAAGATCAAACTACCGACACGCACTGTGTACTTGCGATCTGCCATCGTCATGATACTGCACAAAGAAATTAAAACGGGTTGAATTCCATCTAATATACACATAGTTTATCTTTCTGTCCTATAGTACCAAATAAATAATGTCCATTGCATAAAATGCAGTGTACTAAAACAACAGTCATACAGCTTCTGGTTGGTCATCCACATGCAGTAAAATCTAATTACTCCAGAAGTTTTTGACCATGGATAGAAAACAATGTAGACTATCTCTGTTCCCTTTAACATAGTCACTGCACACATGCGCATTGATATGCTATGTTCTTTGATAAATGTAAAAGAGAAAGCTCTAGGTGACTTCGAAAATATCATATCTGCATTGTCGAAAGAAAGAAATGTTATAAGTATGTTTAAATCTGGGAGTGAGTCTCACTTTGCTACTTGTTTATGTTCATCTCTGTTGATATAGACTCTCCTGAAGACAACATGAGACTGTAGGGTGCTCTCAGTAGGTTTGGATGGGGCATGAAGTGGGCACATCATTGTCTGTAAAAAAAGATGTCAAAGTCGATATTATACTCCTCCTTCTAGGGGACAGTTATCTTTATTTTTATCTTATATTTTATTCCAAGTCAGGAAATGAATGCTTCATTACATAATTTGGAGGGGAAAAAACGCCACGATAAGTTTAAGACAATTCAATCTGACATCCAAGACAAACTCACAATAATTTTCAACCAACCCCCCTGAAAATGTTTAATTTTGACACAGAATAATACACATGGTGATCTGTGGAAGAAACATACCTTTACACAAAAGTCTATAAAACAATTTCTGATAATAACTCACAAAAAGATTTAAGGCAAATACCCTGGCCAATAAAACAATTCTAAAAAATTGTTATGATCACATTATGGGTATAAATCGGAAGATAGAAATGTGATCAAAACAGGAGAGAGTCAGGTAAGTTTTCAAGCCTGCATCAAATGTGGTGAAAAAGACCAATCAGATCAAATAATACTGATGTAAAGACAGAGCAAAGTTAGACTGTGTTACCATAAGACTATTCCTACCTTATCCTTGAAGAACATACAGTGGTCCTGCATGGCACAGGAAAAGTGGTAGACATTGCAACAACGTTGCTTATTGCAGGAGATGGTGGCACCAAGCTTGCTGCAGTAGCAACAAGTACAGGTGCGTCCACGCTTTAGAGCAGTCTCAACATTCATCAAGGAACCATTGAGGGTCTCATACACCTCATCAGACCAAAGCGCACAGTTGAGATGAACCCACGTGTCTACGTTCAGATTCAGTAACCTAGCAACAAAATAAGGTAAACAATCAGTGTTCTGTAGAATTCAAGACAGACTGCATTTCTTTTGAAATAATGATAAAGGGCAATTCTATGAAGTACATCCTGTACAACATGTGTATGTTATCTTTTAATCCAACAAAAAAATGAAAAACCACTTTATATGAGCATTGACAAATGTGCCTTCCTGATATCATCATATAATGACCAAATAACATTGTACATTCTTAAGCTAGAAATTCTGTCCACATGTCCCATACAAAATACATTGAATTGCACTAATCTATAACACATGTTACTTGAAGAGAAAATAGGCTTAAGAATGCCAATCAAAGATCTCTCGTTTGGATTAAAGTACAATAAATAAAGTCAGTTAAATTAGAGTAACTATTACATGTTTTGATAACTTCTTAAAGGTTGTGCTTTCATGATTAGAGGAGTCGTGGTCTAGTGGATACGTCACCGGAGTGTGGATTACATGGTTCATGGTTAGCATCCTAACTAAAGGACATTAGTGCTGCAAGACATTAATCTACAGTCACCACTCTCCACCCAGGTGAGGTAAATGGGTAGGAAGAAATTCCTTGAATGCCCTAGCGCCTATCATGGGAGCTTGGCTAAAGCCGTAAAAATTATGATACTTTGTATTAAGTGCAGTAGAGTATACGTGTACAGTAGCTGCACTATAGAAATTGACATATTATTAATATCATTATTAATATTTCACAGTATGCCCAGTGCAAGGTTGCTTGATGAAAATATGACTTTAATTGGAGTTACAAAATGCAATCTATTTCTAAATAAAACTTACAATATATAAATCCAACTGAACAAAAAAAAGGATAAAATTGTATTATGAAACTAAGGTCTGATATAAATGAATAACTTTTGCCATAATATGAATATTTTTCGAGTGGAAACTAGAAAAATATATTTTCTATTAGCAGCAAACAGGGTATATATGCAATCAATATTCTGTGGATATCTGATGAATGAAACTCATTCACTCTAATGAGGACGATCATTACACTCACCTCGCTGAGCCATTTGTTTCTCCATCTCCGAATCCATTACACAGCACACAGCACCTGGAATCTCGCAGAGTGTCACTCGGTCTCAGAGATGTTCCCAACTTCTTGATCAACTACAATAAGTAATACATGATATTGCTAGTAATCTGTCTTGATCCATATGGGGATGAGAGATTAAATTTCATAAATGAAATCTGAAAGTAAAAGCTTTTGTTTAATTACTTAATTACTTTTGTTTAATTACTTTTCAAAACAATATACAGGAAGGAATCTTACTTCATAGCATTTCTGTACTTTCTCACACAGCAATATCTCCATTAACTGATTGTCTGTTCTACATCAAAATTTGTATATAACTTTATGAGGCAACTTTTGATGATCACCAATACACACGCCTAAAAAACTTAATTTGAAGTTGCACAAGGAATAAAAGCCTTGAGTCTGTGCACATAATGCTTTTTTCCTGATATTGCAGTCACAACATTCCACATTCTTAAAAAAAGGACAATTGGTATCTTAAATCTTTCCTCTGATAAAATAATAGGAGTACCAGCAACATTGATTTACTTCCACTATGCTGATCTGGCTACAATTTTGCAATTTTTTCAGGTCGGGCTAGATCGGGGAAAAATTGAGCCGATCCACAGCCAATACGACGGAGCCATGCTTTCCAAACGCTGTATCTACGACTAGCGCGTGCTCGCTACGCTTTGATTACGATTATCGGGATCTTGAGACTAATAACTGGCGCTCAGGTTACGCTCAATAATGATGTAACTACGCTGTTTGCACGATCTTGCCGATGCGGTCCGATGTATGTGCGCTCTATATGCGACCTAATCACGCTGCTTCCCCGTTCTCGCATAATTTATAATAAGTATCAGGTGAGGGAATTAATGTTACTGCTGAACACCGCGCAGGAGCAGCATAGCTAACGCGAGAACAGCGTGGTAAGAGCGAGAGCGCAGCGCAATAAGAGCGTATTGGGAACTGGATGAGCGAGTCGGGTGCGTAGGAGAGTGGCATTGCAGCGGGAAGGTCGTGATTCGATCTGCGTGGATCGGGGCGGCAGCGTACTAATATCGCCGATCTGGTACCACTGTTGCTACGCTTAGAAAGACCTTACTACGCTCACCCCGCTTTCTTTACGCTGTCCTTACGATCGCCCCACTAGTTTTACAATAAATTTTTGATCGGGGAGATCGGGGAGAAATTTTGAACATGTTCAAAATTTCTCCCCGATCTGAAAAATTCCCGCTCCTATCCCATCTCACAACGCCGTCTTTACGATGCTGCCGATTGCAAGCGATGTCAGTACGCTTTCCCCGATCTACCAAAATCTACCAGATCAGGGTAGATCAGGAGCCAGAGCGGCATAGTGGAACGGCCCCTTAAGAGTGCATGAATGAGATAAATGATGAATGTGACTATCGGACAAGAAAAATTTATATTTCTCACCTGACCAATATCCTGATCACTAGGCTGTCTGAATTTCTTGGCACCAGAAAATGAGCCATGCCAGCGTCTCCATCTGATGTTCTTCCACTTCTTCACCAAAGGCTGAACAAAGAAAAATAATGAATCATATCAATAGGAAAAATCAAATCATTCCTAAACATATCTTCAAGAGGCATAGGTTTGATGTGTATTCATTGACAAACTACTAGCAGCTATCCATATTTCATACACTTCTTTTGAATATTACCACTATCAATACTCTTTTCCATAAAATCTGATACTAAATCAACTGTTTTTTCAACACGTACAATGCAGCTAAATATACTTAAAGGGGAAAAACACTTGCCTCATTTTCAGGTATATGTTATCAATCAATAATAATTATTTTCAAGATATTTCTAATGTCAGACACTACAACAAAAATTTTTTTTATACAGAATGAATACTACAAAAAGTGTAACATTAATGAAACGAGGAAAAGTTTACCATTTCATCTCCAAAGGCAGGCCTTCTCCTGGTTCCAGTCTTGAGAGTAAGCCTCAATTCCTCCCTGCCACTCTCACTGGTCTTTGTCTCACTGATGGTGACCTTCATCTCCTCTGTATCAGTCACCATCTTCTCCTCCTTGGCTGGCGAGACCTCTTGATTAGAAGACGGGGTAGCGGTGGTTCCCTCTGCAGAGCAGTGTGCAGGCTGTGCAGCCATTGGTGAAGACACCACAGGTTGAGCAGGCTGAGAGCGAGGTGAGATAGGTGTTGACTTGGACTGAGGTGGGGTCTTTGGCACAGTGCAGGGGGATGTTGGCAGGGAGGTGCTGGCTTTGGGTGACAGGACGTCCAGCTGACTGGCTGAAGGATCCGAGCTCCGGTGATTGACAACCCGTCCTGCATTGACTTCAGTGCGTGCCACCTGTGACCGTAAGGAGATTGTGTGCTGGAGGTAGCATGCACCGCTGCAGAAGACAACGTTCTTGTCGGTGGGTGTTGCAGACTTACGGACACCCTCTCCAACAACCAGAACATCACAGTGTCTGCAGAAGTGCAGTTTGGGGTCGTCTAATGACCCACTCAGCACAGATGATTTGGAGGTAGTTTTTGTAGTCTTAACAGAAGTTGTGAGTGAGGCAGTCGAAACTGAAGCTTTCTCAGGAGATATCTTCAATGCCACATCTATGTAGAAAACAAATATGTGAAAATAATTTCAAAGGTGCCTGAAAAATCATTTAGAAAATCATTTAATAAATAATTAAGCAAGAACATTTGAGTCAAAGGTCTTACAACTATATGAAAGTCCTGAAACGACAAGGTTGAATTCTCATGAAATACCTTAATAACATGATTTAGCACAGTTCTGCATCAACTTGCTTGTCTGTTTGTACTAGAGCTAAACACACAAGTGCAAGGCAAAACCCTCCAGCAAGTAGTTCAGCACCATCTACCAACCTCATTAAAAAAAAAAAAAATTTCATGGCATGTATTTCTATCTGCCAGAATGGTATCATACCTGCAACAGGGCTAGTATTCTGAGCCCACTTCCCTCTCCTTTCCTTCTGCCCAGCTTCGTTGACTACTTCAAAGTTGTCTGGTGATTTGATCCCTAGGAGTTTTGAGAATGCAGAGAGAACTCCTTCCACGTTGTGAGTCACTTCTGGCATCAACTTCAAGGTCACCGAGACAGTGTTAGCATTTCCCACAGACCCAGCTTCAGCTACAGGTCAAACACAATTTAAAAAGCTTTTTAAAATACTAATGAATTTGAAAGAGATGTACAAATAGTATTTTAAATATACAACATACAAAAATGGATATATTTCATACTCGGGAACAAGGAGGTATGTAATTATAAGTTCTCAATATTTTGTGTCACATTGAAGGTATTAATCAGCTGTCAGCTGACTGTAAACAAATGCAAGTTTACTCACACATTCCAATCGTGACTGAATGTCAGAAGAACAGCATTAACAAGTGAGGAGATTCTTCCCCCCTGGCTGATAAGCACCAAAATAGCCCCAGCCATTTTACAGTTAAGGCATAATATCGGGTTAATCCTATCTTCTCTCTGCTTTTCTTCATTTATGAATATATTTCTAAACCTGGGCAGCATCTAAAAAAAAACGTCTTAAGTCTAAGTTTGTCAACACCAATTAAAATGTGTGTTGTAAACTTAATACATGTTTCAATGGGATGTCCATGAACTTATACTTGATCTTGCGAGTCACTGACCTGGAAATTTACAGAATCAAATCAAATGCATCATTATGATCAAGATGCAGAGAATTAGGTACATCCTCTAAAATCCAAAATTGAATTACAATAGAGTTTTCCAAATGAAGTAGGGGGATCGTACCTTTCCTTGGAGTTGGTTTGATGATTGGAATGGTGGGTGATCCAGACCGCTTCTGATCTGCCAATACCTGCTCCACATCCTGGGTGAACAATCGTAGTCCTTTCATCTTACTTGCCTCCAGGGCCTCGTTCTCTTCGCATTCAGGAGATGATGAGATCACTATATCACCTGCTACTGAGAGAACAAGTTATCACATCAATCTCAATACAAATATTCATCTAAAGGAATTATTTGAAAAAAACATGTTTTATCACTGAAACAACTTATAAAAACAACCTTGCCAGCAGTAATACTGAGGGATGACAAGCAAATCATAGCAACAAACTGCTATAGTGCACCATGCTTCATCCATACATTTCAAGACCAAAAAGCTGTGATGAAATTTATTAGCATTAATTTAGCATATGTCCATGTTGCCTTATGCTTGTTTGCTTGCAATTTTTAATCAGAAGGGATATGTCCACAACAAATTAAGATGTAGGAGTTGAAGTCTGCGAGTTACACCCTTATGCATGTACCTTGGCTGTAATCATAACCTTTGAAAGATCAAAAATCGCTTAGAAACAATAAAACTTAATGTAATAAAGCATTTTTATAAACTTAATTCACCTGTCTTTTTATTTATTATTTGATGACTCAACATCAGAAATTAGGCACAGATTAAAAACTATTCTATTATTATGAATGTTCATGAAACTTTTTTCATATATCCATTAACATTCGTTCATTTCAAGAACTTAAATGAGACTAAAGTACTAAAGTATTCAAACTTTACAAAAATAACTAACTAGAATAAACTGATTGAAAACAATCCTGTGTATTATGAAAAAAGCAAAAGCATGCCACAAAGTTTAGCACATACTAAACATTGATTTATAAATATCATGTATAACTACTTTACAGGCTGAAACTACTTCTCATTTCAAAAGAAAAATCAAGTATGCCTGGTATATAATTTACATCCAACCTACATGTACGTAATACTAGTATCATGCAGGGAGCTGTCACATATAGATAATATTAACGTATATCGAGAGAGTACAGGAAAAATTATGATAAACAGTTAGCATTGCTTCCATTAGTATTTCTTATTTGCTTGGCCATAAAAAATATCTGTTAATAACTCCTGGTTATCCACAATGCAGGCATCTTACGTGATGCACTATCAAATAAACAAATTTCCCGGAGCTCCTGCACTTTCTTCACGAATCAATGATTTCCTTGTCTAAAATGTCTACAGTTTTGAGATACACATCTTCTCGCTTAGTCATATTATTTCCTAAAATAAAAAAACTGCAACGCTGTTTACAATCAACTTCATTTTTACTGACAAAATCTGACCTAATACAACGTGATGTATGAAATGTACTCCAGAACTTCTGAAAATAATGAAATTGTAAAATGTTATTCATATTGATCAGCATTGTAATGTTTACCCTCTTGGTCAATGAATAAATATTTTCAGATGTATGCTCTTATCCTTTCTTAAGCTTGGGGTTTAAATAACTTGTGTTATTTGTACTAAGATTAAATGTGTAATATAGCATGGATGGATATAATGTTTTTGCATTCCAATGATTTATGTGATGATGGTTATGATTAAATATAGGATGAAAAGTTATGTGATAATAAGGGAATATCCTGAAATTAAATTTTCAATTATAATACAAGTATGTGATTGTTATTTTAATAGAGATAAAGGATTCAAACGAAGCATATCATGATATCAAAACGTAAATACATATTTTGACTAGTGATTTTCATTACCATTTTTTCAATCAGTCTTGTTTGAATGCAAAAAAAGTGGTTTCTTGTACGTTGTTGTCCAATATTTTTAATATTCGAAGGCTCTAACAAAGGCCATACGGTATCATCAGTTATGTATCAATCAGAAGTCATTCAGGTGATTTAGCAAGAAAAAGGTGATATGCTAATTACATATGAAGAGCATGCATGCACATTTACAATTATTCACTCTGCGTGCTTACCTCCTCCAACCCAACAGACTATATTACCAATTCAACACAAGAGTATACATTTATAAATATGTTGTGACAAGCCACAATATTTTTACCACCGTTCACAAATAGTCACAATATTCATAATAGGACATCACAAGTCATAACCAATTGAATACTGAGGACAAAGTAGCAGCTGCAATCAAAAGATGCCTTGCCTTTATCGTCTTCGGTTTTCCATATATCAAGTTAATTTCATGACTACACTGGTATGCAATTGATTGCCATGGGCAAAGAGGGTGACTCTCATGCAGTGTGGAGAGCCCTGACCCCATGATGATACCATCAAGATAGATCAGTAGAGCAGTATTCAAGAGATTATGGAGGTGTATTAAGGAAGGACAAATCAGCAAATGATACGTGATAGTTTACACCGGAAGAGGATGAAAAGGCATGAATGCGGCAGATATGATGTAGTAGTAGTAGTAGTAGTAATAGTATGGCAAAGGATGGAGATAAAGAGTGAGAGCGGACACCAAACACAACTATTGAAGACTTGACTGATGGACACTGGGCTGTATTCTGGTTTTAGAGCACAAGCGGGCACAACTTTTCTTTTGACTGCAGCCTCACCTTGTGAGAGAGAGGGTGACGGGGCGACTAGGTGGGCGAGTCCCCCTCCCCCGCTGTACGCATGATTCATGGTGCGAGTTATTGTGCGCTGGTGTGACTGCATCTCTCGCATGACCTCGTCACCTGTCAGGACAGTGACCTCTGAACTTTGAACTGTGTTGGTGATGGTGGTGGTGGTGATGGTGGTATTGGCTGAGGAAAGGGGTTTCAAGAGGAGGCATGCACCACTCAGAGCACATCACTTTTTTTTCTTTCTTGTTTTCAGTCAACACTTTGAAGCTAAAAGCAGTTGTGCATACTCAACAACATTGGTATTGCAGGTGATAACCCTATGAATTTATCAAAACCTACAGTGTCCACTGACAATCTGAAGCTACGTATGTATCTCCGCACCTATGTTGCACCACAATTGTATCTAAACCTTGGATCACTTTCAACTACATTACTCCCATATTATATAACAGCAAAAATAGTTCAATGTCTTTGCAACATTATTTCTGTGTTGCTTGATTCTACAGCTGATATCCAAAAGAGAGAAAATAGAACAAGGAATTTGCCTGTACCTAAATTAATGTAAATATCTGATCATAATTGCTTGTTTCTATCACTTCCTATGTCATCTGATCCATTAACATGTCCATGGCATAATTAATGCCAATATAAACCCACTACCAAACCCTCACTTCCTATGGAGAAGATTAAAAAGCTTTTCTTCAAACTTTGCTACTTTTTCTAGCTCTGCTTTGCTACCTACAATTAATGCAATGTGTGGATAAAACAGTATCATGATGGAAGTATTCTAGAAGGATAATTTTGCCTATAATCTCAAAGCAATAATGGACGCTAAACACTGTTTGTCTAGAATTTGTTAAACAGGGTCTGCAGGAATATCTAATACTAAAATTAGTCTGTTTGTCTAGTTCCTAATATTGCATACAATGCAGTATATTCATCTATGCAAGGGAATATGCCTTCCACAAAAAGAAAAATTAATTTCATTTTGGAAAGATAGTTTGGATGCTCACAGAATTGCTGGCCCATAAATTCTGTATAATCCAAATTTAATTCTACATTGATCCCCCTTCTTTTTTTTATTGTCCAAACAAAAATTCATTCATTGGAGGACCAATGTCTACATGTATATTCAAACTGTAACAGAGATACTATTTGGAGTTGTTGCATTTTCCATTAACTATGTTACTCTTTTCAAATACGATCCCTCTCTTAATGCCATAACCAAATTTCTTGATCCAAACAATTTAAACAATCAATTACTGTAAGCGCAGACAGTGACACATCCCTAGACAAATGCTGTATTCTCATGCATGACTGTCCTCCACCTTGGGTGCAGACAAACAGATATTGAACAGTGGCTACTTTAGTGGGGGTAAGTTCAACAAATGTTCTAGCCTTTCAGAACGTGGCACTGACGAAGCAAGCGTGGTGATCGGGGTATACAGCAATACACATAAGTTTTCCAGGGGTTATGCAACAGGCAAAGTGAGTGGGACATGCTACTTGCATCCAAGATTACTATTGTTCACATCAAATGTACTATACTTGAATATTTCCCCCAACTAGTCCCAAATGCACAGTTACACATATTACCATTCTCTCAGTTAATTGTTCCTTATTACTTAAATAAATTCATCCAATCAGGTTTTGTTAAAGCCAAAGCGTATTTCGTCAAGTGAACATGAGTTATGTGTACGCACAGGAATACCAATGCATAAGTTTACTTGGATATTGATGCAATCCTTTCACCGAGGAAGGCTTTTTAAGTAAACAAATTCCCTCCCAGACCATCTATTCTACATTCTAATCTCCTCCACTTAATAAGGTCATCCTATCTGCCTATAGAATATACAGCTTGTGTTTTAGTTTTTTTAATGAGGCATGCATTTAATTAGAATGGCAAATTTCTCATTTTCTACCTTTTGTTAATCATTTATACTTTGTCATTATACATTTCGTTTTCTTTTAGTTGGGTTTCTATGCGCTTTAATCTTAATAAATTATATGCTTTGCAATTCTAATCGAAAAATTAAAAATCCTTATTACATATTCAGCTTTTAGTTAAGAAACTTCAAGGTATCCGATTTAATATTCATAAGTACAAAGTATGAATTATCTTTTTCAAAACAATTTCAAAATCAAAGGAAGAACTTTGTTCACTTGGCATTTCTTTGTTTTGGCTCTAACATGTGCAAGTATGATTTACAATACACTGTATCCACATTGCTGTAGTAGTTAGTCTTATGGCAAATACATTGTAAAGAATAATAATAATAATAATACATGTGACTTGTATAGCGCACTTATCCATCCTGATTAGATGCTCAAGGCTCAAGGCGCAAATTATTATTATATGTGAATCTTCCATGAAGATAATAGGTAAAGGAGTGTTGGTAAACATTTCGTGTATATTCATGAAGTTGATGTAATTATATTAACATATAATATAATCAAGGATGAAATGTTGTACCGTTATATATACTTTCCCACTGTAATGGACTGATCACTCAAATGAACAAGTAAGTTTCCAAATGAAAGCAATGGTCGGATCCAACAATTTGGTTAATGTGATTGCAAAATGACTGATCTCAATTTAATGTTTGTCATATTTATCCTACCATAGCATTATCTCTTTAAAACACAATACCCAATGCTTCCATTAATGTATTGAATGCTTACCTTGTCCTTTGGATCCAATTTCTTTGAGTGAGGTTGGTCCATTCACCACTCCTAGAGGTAGCTTGAGTTTGGTGTCTGGGGAAGAGCCAGATAGTAGATGATCATAGAAGTCTGGCACCCCATCCAAGATGGCATGACCAAAAGCCCCTCGTAGCCGAGTTCCTCCATTGGCAGTTCCACTTCCAAACAGAGGACAAAGAGAAAAATTAACACCAACCTCAGGTTCAGTCAACTGCAGCATTGGCATCTGCTTCAAGGCAGCCATCAGCTCTTCCACAGATGAAAACCTACTTTCCTTATTTTTCTTTGACTTTTTCTCTTTGTGCTTCTTCTTTTCCTTGTGCTTGTGCTGTTTGACTGTTGGTTGAGGTGAGGCTGGGATTACTGGTGGCACTGGCACCTTTTCCTTGGACTCTTGTGGAGGAGGATAGTCAATCTTCCCTTGTCTGTGAATTTCAAGTAGAATCTGAAGGTCATTTTCAGCAGGCTTTCCATCCTTCTTGACATATGGTAGTTGTTCAATAATTTCAAGCTGCTTCTGTTGTTCTGTTGTAAGTTTGATGGGGCCTTCTTCATCATGCATATCCAAAGATGGATCAAACGACTGTTGGGTTTGAATACTTTCTGCATTGACAGTTTCTCCTGTTACTTTTTCCAGTGGATTCTGTACAGTTGTCTTGTTAGGTATTGATTTAACGATTCCTGATGCACAAATTGAAGGTCCTTGCAGAAGTTGTTTCAGAAGCTGATTCTGATTGTTCTTCAAAAGTCCATCTTTGGCAGCTTTGGCATTGATGTCTCCAATCATTAACATTGCCTGACTCTGCTGAAGTTTGGCAAGGTCTATATTTGCAAGTGGATCACTTGCCATAATAGACTGCATTGCTTGATGGGTTGCACTTCCAGGCGAAGTATGCTGGAGGATATTTTGTACACTCATTACCATTCCACCTTTTTCTTGGGAATGACCTATTGCAGCCATAACAGCACTCTCATCAAGAACTCCCACAGGGTTTTGATGTACTGAAGTAGGATTCTGGCAGAAAGGATCACTTGATTTCTTCTTCGCTCGCTTTTTCTTTGGCTTTTGCACTTTGGTCTGCATTCCTGGGTAACTAGGAGGCATTGGGAAGCCTTCTGTAGTTGGAGTTGAACTTTGGGATGACATCATTCCAGGCTGTAAAGGATCCCTTGGAAATGGAGATTGCACTGGGGACTGCAATGGAGGCTGTGGAGATGAAAATGGAGGACGTACACCAACAGAGTTGCTGTGACCTGGAGGTGCTTGGCTTGGTGACACCATGCCTGGATTGTGCATCTGGCTGAATTGGCCAATGTTGCCTTGCTGTTGTACTTGATGTGGACCAGGAAGCCTGGTTTGATTGAACATATGTGATGTACCAAGTTGCTGTTGCTGCTGTTCATATCTCTGCATAGCCCTTACATGCTCCAGTTCCTGAGCAAGCTGTAATCTTTGTCTCTCGTGCTGTTCGCGCAGTCTCTCCATTCTCTCTCTTTGTTGGAATGTTTCACTAAATGGATTGTTGTCTTGTCCGATATTGATTTGCATACGCTTTTCAAGTGAAGGTTGCTGGGGTAATGTTTTGGCAGATATTGGAGATTGAAGTGGGGATTGCATTGGTGTTCCAGATTGCTTCATTTGAAGTTGATTGCTGGCAGTTGGTGCAGGACATGGACTTGCTGATGATGCTATAGGTGACTGCTGCCCAGGATGAGTCATCATTGGTGAAGGAGGTGGCATCATAGGTGATGGATGACTGCTGTTTGGCCCTGATGATTGGTTCTGAGAAACCATTGGAGACTGTTGATCAGCTAGGACCATGGGAGACTGCTGACCTGCCTGCTTCAACGGCGACTGGCCTCCATGGGGCATCATAGGGGATTGGGCTCCTGGCTGCACCATGGGAGACGGTACACTTGGTGTCACAGCTGGCGAATGGTGATTTCCAGTAGTAAGAGGAGACTGCTCACTGTTTTGAACAGCAGGAGAATTTTGTTGACTTTGAGGTATCATCATTGGAGACTGTTGCTGCCCAGATGATACAACAGGTGATTGTTGACCTGGATGAACCATAGGCGACTGGGGAACCATGGGTGAGTGAGGGACCATGGGTGAGTGAGGGACCATGGGAGACTGAGGGACCATGGGAGACTGAGGAACCATGGGAGACTGAGGAACCATGGGAGACTGAGGAACCATGGGAGATTGAGGGACCATGGGTGACTGGGGAATCATTGGTGATTGAGCAGCCATTGGAGACTGCTGCTGTGAAGATGGGCCTATGCTCCCCTGGTGGGATGGATGTGACATTGGTGATTGCTGGGAAGGTTGAACAGGTATCTGCTGTGCATTTGTACCACGTGGCATGTTCATGCCTCCAGGTAACAGGTTTGATTGGTTAGCTCCTTGCATACCTGGGGTCTGTGGACTATTGATAGGGATCATAGGAGTTGACGGTTTACTACCAGGCATCATTGGGGTCTGGGATTGCAAGAGCGGAGATGGCTGCCTGCTGTTTGACATCATTGAAGCCTGACTCATTGGGTTGCTGCCTTGCATAATTGAATTTGAAACCATAGGACTTGTTGGTCCAGGCATGACCATTACCCCTCCATTTCCAGCTTGCATTATTTGGTTTCCATGCATCATTGGAGACTGCTGGCCAGGTCTAACAGTAAACGGAGGTCTCTCCCCCAAAATAGGTGATCGCATAGGATGTTGAATTTGTTGTGAAACATGGCCCATCATCTGACTTTGGGGCATCCCACCTGGCATCATTCCAGATTGAGGCCCCTGCATCATGGACGGAGATGGAGAATGCATGGACATTCCTTGGTTGATCAGGATCTGCTGGGGTAAATTGGGTGATGTCCCACCTGGTGGTATAAGAGTAGGTTGTTGCCCTCCAATCATAGGACTGTGCATGCCAGAATTTGGACCTTGCCCTTGCATCATGAGTCCTTGAGGTGACATCATCCCTTGCATCATCGGGTTATGATGACCCAAGGGTGAATGGTTTGAAGATAGTTTCTGTTGTTGCTTCATGCGGAATTCTTGCAAGAGAATAGCATGCTGCCTTTGCTGCTTGCGAACATTTTCCAAGAACTTCTGCTGCTTGGAATGTCTCTGCTGCACAGCTTCCAATTCAAGCTTGTCATTTTCAGGAAATGCCTTGTTGTTCTTTCGACAGGCTCGCTGCCTTGATGTCAGAGCTTTCTTCTTTTTTCTCTCTTTACCAACTTCATTTTCAAAGAACTTCAACCTGAGTTGTAATTTCCTGTCTTTATTAAATATCCATTCTTCATACTCCGGAGTACTGGTATCTTCTGGAGCCTTTTCCTCTGTGGTGTCATACGGATCAAAGTTCATCATGGCATGTGACATGCCATCCATTCCAACACTGAAAAATGGAGATGGCATGCGTTGCATGTTAGGAGACACGAATCTACTCGGAAATCTAAAGTTTGAGACCTGAGGTGGACCAGGCATTCTGTTCATGACTGGCATTCCCATTCTCTGTCCAGGTCCAGGAAGTCTTTGCATGCCATGCATCTGCATCTGCATCTGATCACCAGCAAGTCCACCTTGCATATGTATACCAGATCCTGGCATTGGCGGGCGTCCCCCTATTCCAGAATTCTGTACCACCATGGGTCCCCTGGGCCTCATTCCAAAGTGATTCTGGGTCATAGGCGACATCGGTGAGACAGGTCCTGGACTGGGATGTGTCTGGATGTTTTCATGAGCAGTAAACCTTGGTCCTGGTGGGAAACTGGGCATTTGGGGGTGGCCAGGGGAAAATGGACCCATCTCTTGTCCATGGGCATTCATGTGCGACATTCCCTGCATACCTTGAGGAGGCGCCGACTGTCCTTGCTTGAACAGATCTGTGCTATTGCTCCGTACTGGGTCCTTGACGGAGTCAATACTGGGAAAGTCTACAGCTTGAGGAGTCCTGGGTGGTCGTATTCCTGGAGAAGCAGGAGGCATCAGTGTTATGTTGGTTCCTGGTTGCTGCTCTGCCAAGTGACGTTGTTGCATTTGCACCTGATATTGACGATTCATGGCAAGTAAAAGCTGTGCATGGGGACCCGGTGGCTTGATAGTAAAGTCTTCAGTTTCTGTAGATGAAAAGTAACAAAGAGAAAATAGGAAATATATCCTAATAGTTTAATTCTTCTCAACTTTTGCAAGCAATCATGTGATATTCAAAGACAATTTAATCATAATGTTTATGCTTAATATCATTTTATATATAACCCAAGCCCACCCCCTAAAAAACATGTGAATGATTATTGTAGACAAAATCAATCATCCCATAAGGCATGGAATACAATTCACATACAGCTTTGCATTTAACACCACCCACAGTTTTGCACGGACAAATATTGATGTGAATAGTATTTATTTTAACAAAACTTAGAAATCTGTAAATCATACCTTTAGCAATCATCTTTGCTTCAGCCTGCAGTCTTTCCAGATCGAGATTATCCAAAAATGGATCAGACCCTTGGATCTTGCTCTTTGGATCAACCTTCCCTGAGATTGCTGCTTCCACATTTCCTGATTGTTGCTGTAGCTTCTGTTGCTCTCTCTTCTCTTTCTCAAGTAGATCCTGAAGAAGAAGAGGTTGCTCATGGAGCAGAGGTGGTCTTCTCTGCGATGAAGGCGTATCCACAGTGTTTGTTTCTGAACCTTGACTGGTCTGTAGCTCATTGCTGTCACTAGTTGGAGGCTGCGGGGTCATTGTGGTCTGAGAGGCAATTGAAGCAACTGGCAGGTGAGAAGTACTGTTGGACTGAATGCTTGATACAGGACCAGGAATGTGGGCAGCTATATGATCAATCGTTGGGATATTCCCTCTTGTAGTGCTAACAGAAGAGCTCAATGTTGTTTTTGTTCCGGCTGATGACATCTCTGAACTATGTATGTCTTGAGGTCCCTGGTTACTGGACTGCTGTTTCTCCAATGATTGAGAGCCACTTGTTGCTGCTTTTAACTCCCCAGACACAGTGGTTACAGCATTAGTGCTCTCACAATTAGTTTGAGAATTTTCTGTTGCCTCTACTTTGATTTTTGCCTGACCCAATAAAGTAGTGGGCGTAGTGAGAACCTCACTCGAACTTGCAGCAACTGTAACAGAGGTACTTGTTTGCAGGGCAGAGGCTGAGGTTGATAAAGGGACACTAGGAGTAGATGCTGAAGTACTTGTGCTGTCAGTAAGAACAAGAGCTTTCTCTGTAGCACCTTTATCAGTAGAAGGTTTTGAAGACTCCGCTTGAGATTGTGTTGCCAACTTATCATCATGATTCATCAAACCTTTAGATGATGATTCCTCAGAAGTGTTACTGCTTATTGTAGTTGAAATGTCTCTCCCGATGTCAGGTGGATCTTTGCTTCCTGAGCCCCTGGTTTCTTCCGTCTTTTGTGGATCAACAGGTAAGCTGGATTTATCAGTCTGTTGTTTGGGCTCATTAGCAGCAGGTCGGTCTTCAGGAACTTTATCATTTTCTTTTTCCAAACTAGCTCCCGCAGTGGAGGTAGATTGTACTTGATTTTTCTCTGGAGCAGTAGATAGTATGCCATTTTCAATCTTTGATGAATTTGAATCTTTAGGAATGTTACTTGAAGTGCCTGTTTCATCAAGAGCCTCATCACTCAAACCAAAATCTTTAAAGAGTTGTTGATTTTCTGCAGAATGTTTATTTGTGTCCAAGTCAGTACCTGCAAAGTCAATGAGATCTAGTTCACCAGACAACAGATCTTCTAACTGTGCATCATGGTCCTCTTGCTGTGGTGCCATTGCTGGATCTTGGCTTGGTGGCAAGTGAGGTCACTCTGCAAAGTTCCTGGTTGTTGAGCAGTGATTGCATTATGTATTCTTGGTTGGTGATTTTGAATTGCATTGGTGTTTTGACCTTGGAAAGGAGGAGTTGGCTGTTGGAATGGCAAATGAGGTTGTTGAGCTGGGTGATCTCCCATAGGAGACATCATGGATGGCCTGCCATGGAAGTTTGGATGTGTCATTACTTGTCTTGGTGTAGGTGTCCTACTATGGGCTTGCTGCCTGACCATATGATCATAGGGATCTAATGGATTTGACCCAACCAGGGCAGTTCGTTGTTGTAAAGCTCTTTGATGCAGCTTCTCCTGGAGCAGGGCAATGTTGCGCGGTCTTGGTGACAAAGATGGCCCCGACACTGGCAGTCTTGCTCCTTGCTCAAATCTTCTCAATTCAATAAACTGTGCTGGTCCAGACATGCGACTTCCACAGTCACTGGGTCTACGCTGAAGTCCTGTAGCAAACTGCCCTTGCCTCCAAGCTTCATCTGTCTGCTCTGGAGTCATACTGAACTGTTCCTGCGGTCTTTGATTCACAAATGATGGGGGCCCCTCTCCTGGCCTTGGAGTGCCCGGTGTCCCTGGTGTCCCTGGTGTTGCAGGGAAGGAGTTTATTTGCTCAGTATTTGTAGCTGGAGATATTTGGTCTGATGGAGTATTAGCTGGATAGGGTGGAGGTGGACGCTGGTGTGATTCTCCACTCCAATTTTGATTTTGCATTTGTTGCTGCTCACGACGCATACGACGTTTCTCCTGCTGTCTCACTAACAACTGTCGAATATGCTGTTTTTGTGCATGCTTGTTACCATCATTCATTCCGACCCTGTCAGCAGGAGCTGCAGAAGCTGCAGGTGACAAACTTTGGTTGCCAGCGCCATCTGGAAATACTTGGTTTTTCAAGAAAGGAGCCTGTTGAGGAGACTGAATGGGCATATCCACTGGCATCGCATGAGCTGGAGACCCCACTGACATTGCATGTGCTGGGGATATGTTCCCGATCCCAGGAGGCACTTGTGATGCAGAACCATGAGGCATTCCAGGAGACTGAAGCCTATCAATAATGGACTGGTTGTTAGACACAGGCAAGTGATCACTGGATGATGTTGAAGGAGCTCCTTGTCCTCCTATCAGGGATGCCAAGTGCTGCTGGTGTGTATTGACAGCACCCACCACACCATGGCTTATCTCCTCTGAATGGTGAGGAGATCTTCCTGGTATCATGCTGGGTGTCCCACTCTTTCCAGACTGGAGATGGATGTTAGAGGTTTGTCCTACCATAGGAGATGGAGGCATGGAATCCACATTCATGGCTCCTCCTGGTGACTGGTTGGACAGTGGCATATGAACAGGAAGTCCAGAATGACCAGATAGGGCTTGACTGTTCGCATTCATCAAGCTCGAATGTGGCAGTTCTGCTGAAGAAATAGATAAACATAAAATAACTTCCCCACATACTACACATTAAATCACTAGACTCTTAGTTTATAAAAACAAACAAATTTGTTTTAATTTATATCTTATAATATTGTGCAAGAAAATGAAGGGTTTACCATGATGTATTAGACATAATTCATACCAATGTGGAAAAAAATCAGGAACTCTGAGATTATGGAACCACCCGCAAGGTTGTCACTGTAGACTAAACTATCCTATTAGAGCAAATTAAAATGCACTAGCAAGAGTTTTAGAAATGAACAGAATTATTGTTTAAATACAGAATATCACAAACAAGCTAAAGGCTTTATGATACCATAAAAAAACCCAGATGTTTCTTCACAATAAACTTTGGAGTGTGAAAATGTTGCCTCTACACACAGTGTCATAGGTCTCCATTTTAAAATTGATAATGAATGAATTTGACTACAATTGTTATGATAATTTTAGTTCATGCAGAAAGTCATTATTGATGTTGATTCCACTAGCTGTGATGCTTACCAGTAGCAGGAGACATGGGTGTTCCTGGAAGAGGTGTGCCTGGTAGAGGTGTGCCTGGCATCGACTTAGGGCTTCGTTGTGCCTGAGGGATTGGGGTAGATGGTTGCTGATTCTGCTGCAATTGCTGCGGCTGCTGCTGTGACTGCCTGATGCTTGACCCATCCTGGTTTTCACTTATCAAACTTCCATCAAACTTCTGACGCTTTTGTTGATGAATCTAAAAAAAAATTTGGTTCGAAAAGAAAGTCTGAGCGTGAATAGGGGTGCAATATTTTGATAACCTGATATGATTAAATTTTTAAATTCTTAAAAATATTAATTTAGTTTCATTACAGCGATTTATGTAGTCTCCAACAAAAATGAAAATTAAAGGAATGAATAAGATGTGGAAGGGCCTAAATTTAGGTTCATTTAAGTACTCCATACATACATAAAATTTGGAAAAAATTGAAGCTTCTTTATTTGGTATTTGATGAGTTTCATGTCTACTCCTGATAATAACAGCATTTTTCTACACCCAATATTCCCTTATCTTTAAAAGTTAGGTTGGTATCATTTGATTGTGTTCATATTTCATTTCTAATACATATTTACTCCTTTTCTAATACATATTTACTCCTGCTAATACTTACTTTTGTTGTTGCATTTGTTATCCTCACGCTTCTAACTTCAGTTTTATAAGAAATATATATCTGTTCCTGATTATATAGAGATATTGTAGCTCACTGAACTCTTTCAATTACCCAACATTTCATTGATGTGGGCACAAAGGGAATGATATGACAATCACATACACATGCAAACCAATTATGGTTTTAATGCAGCTTACATGCCTTCATAAATCTTGCACAATCACAAAGTAATTTAATTAATTATGTTGTTTAATAAATAAAAAATCTTTTAAGAGAGAGAGATATCTAAACTAAAAGGATTCTTTGGTTTAAAACTCCTCACTATGTTCCATGTGCACAAATGATTTTTCTTATTCTATAAAGTATTACTTTGTGTTCAATTAACCACAGCCATCATAAAATTCAAATTTGGCCAAAAAAAAAGTGAGACAAACCCAAATGGTTTCCTTTAAAAGTACTATGTTCATGTCATATAACAGAAAGTTCCCATCACCAAGAATTATCTACCATTATATCTCTCCAACCTATCTAATCCTACATCCCAAACTATCTAATTGGGAAGAAAAAAAGGGAAAGGAAATAAAACAAAGGAGTAACCATCTGCTGAAAATAGTGCAACATAGATAGAGCTAAATCCACTAATATAAATTTGAAATCTAAAAAGATTTTACTTGCAGGAAATGTAAACCCTAAGAATAGCCTGCAATCTAAAGTGTTGTGAGAGTGCAGCCACCAGCAAGTAAAATATCAAATGCAGCATGATGGGGATGAGAAAGATAGCAGCAGTATGAATGGATTTGACAGAGTGTAGAGCATACCTTCTGAGCTTCCTTAATGCGTTGTGCTGCACGATTCTCCCTCGCAAGTTGCTGCAAGAGTGGTAGGAGGAAAAAGTGGGGAGGCAAAAGGGCCAACACATGCTGAAAACAATGGTTGCTGGTGAACATGCATGATATATTTTTTTTTTCAACAGACAATAGAACACATGGCTTTGGATATAGATGATAATACAATATGAATTCAATTTGTCTCCAAAATTGAGCATGTTAGATATTGAGATGGTACTAAAAAAAAAATTGTTTGCATGTTACATTGGTATCTTTGTACAGCAACACTTGCTTTTACACCAATGAAGATTACAAATACTAAATAGATATGTGATCTATTTCACTAATTTCTGGCTTAACCCTTACTGTAATGGGCTATTTCAAGCTCCTCTCTCGACTGGTGGGGGGTCCTCCAAGGCTACGACATGACTGATCGCCGTGAAATTTTGCACGGACCTCAAGAATCGCGTAAAGAACACGATCCATTGTTTTCATTCAATATAATTTATGCAAATTATATGCATAAATATACATTTCTATTGATAATCAAGTAAAAAAAAAGGCCTTGGAGATAAAATTTTAATGCAAGTTTAAAACATTATTACGTGAGAACAAATTTTGAAAAGTGATTTCAATTCCGTGTATTATTGTTTTCCGAATTTATTATGTATTGCTTTGTTTTTCAACTTTAACTTTTTTGTTGTTTTTTTTTAATCTGTTGTTTCTGAGTGTCATATGTACCAATATTCAGTTAGAATAGATGATAATTACAGCTTAAAGAAGACATTATAGATGATATGAGGAAATGCAGTTTCCCATTCATTTTGTACACAAAACTCAGAAATCCTCCGCTTTCGGGCTGACATGACGTCATAAAAGTTCACGTGACGCAGTAACTGTACTACCGATTTTTGTAAATTTGGTGTCAAAAGATGTGCAAGACTTGAAAGAAAAATGTCAGAAAATTGCGTGCCATGAAATGCACTGCGAAATTTGTCGGGGGAGCCTGGGAGGCCCCCCCCCCCCCCCAAGTACAGTAAGGGTTAACATGTTGCCTAATTAAGGGAGATTTAACCTTCGAAGAGGATGTTCCACAAATAGGCATTAATGAGTGTCATCGTTTCCAATCTGTGAACATTATTTCCAATCTAACATAGGTAAATCTTCCTTTAAACGAAAACAAATTATGATGAATTTGCAGGGAAGAAAAATGAAGTCCAAAAGGGTAAAAATTCTATTTTCTCTCCTATCAAATCACTAAACGTTACATGTCCCGATACAACATGCAAACAAATAATTCACATCATAACAAGTACTCTTTTTTCAGTGTCTGAAGTTCTCTTGCTATTCTCGTGTAAGTATATGAAAAAAATTCATGTTTCAATTCATTCCTCATCATATAAGATAACTACTAAATAACAAAACCAAGATATTCTTTTTCTTAGTGAAAGAAGCTATATTGGAAAAAAACATGAGGGTTGCAAAGAAAATTGTATATATGAGTGAAAGGCTGGACAACTGAGAAAAGAATACACATTGGACTATGGTTTCTGAGCTAGATTTGTATCATGTCATGCATATAAATGATTTATATAACTAGTGAAGACAATATCAAACATCTAACTAAGAGTATCATTGGCTAACTAAGAGTAACATTACGGCAAATAAGTTGTTGCATCAACACCTTAACTACCTAAATCCGAAATCCTGAAATTTAGCAGACTATTAGGAAAACTGCAAAAACAACTACTGGGAACGTTTTCCTCAATTCGTCATATCAGATGCACAAATACAGAAAAGTAGCTATTAATCAAATACAGTTCTTTTTCTTTGCATGCACGCGCATGCTTTAGTGTTAGACAGCTGCACATCAAACCTAATGATTACTATAAGTTTTGCAGTTTTTTTTATTTCTTTTTTCATTTTCTGGGGTGGGTTCTTTTTTGACATTCTGTTAACTACATAGAAGGAATTGTGAGCACTACAGATCAACATATATCTTGAAAGCTAACCCTAAAATAATTTTGTCTGATAGAATTTATAGACATGATTCTACTTTCATATCCATATCCTTTTTATTCACGCCAATCCAAGGAAATCAAAAAAGAAAGAAAAAAAAAGAATTGGGAGCATACAGCAAATTAACTAGGTGACATAAGGCATTTCAACACTCTCTTTTGGATGCATTTAATGGAAATGGGTGATCTTTTGCACTGGGATGGAAGTGAACAACATGACGGAAATGATGTACATAAGGAAAAACAAAATTGTATTTTGAGTTGTTGCTACTTACCAAGAATGGTTTCTTGTTTCCAGAGCCTGCTTTTCTCCATAATTTTGCAATCTGCTTTGCTCTTGAAGGCCAGTCTGCCAAGGACAAAATCATGTTTATGTTTACAACTCCAAAATAATAATCATCAGCAAATGACTCAACTGAAACATTTATTTCAACTTGGACTGATTGTTATCTGCCTTAGCCTAGCAAAGATGATTTATGCCTGTGTCCAGCTATGTGTAATCAATTGATCATCAATTCAAATGATTTTAATGTTAAGTATGGCGAATACTATACAAAAACTATCAGTTGAAAGGTGTTCACTGCATCTCAAACATGTACAAGACTTTCACTGCCAGAATGTTTTGTATATTATTATGATATATATATATTATGCAAACAATTCTTGTAAGACTGATTCCTGTAGTTATCACAATCACTGACAAAGTGATTGTTGCTTGTATGAGAGGGTCATTACATTGTTTAGTCCTGGAATAAGACTACTTGCAAACCTACCTGGAAAATCCTTCTTGAGATCAGGATAGTTGATATTTGCATAGAGGACAGGTGAGATGGTTGCTTGGTTACCAAGAGGTTCATCCTTCTCCCACTTCTTGATGTTGCGCTGATTGTAAGACAGTGTTTCTCCATCAGTCTCACCACCGCCACCCCCTCCAGGCCAAGGACTAGGTGGCTCAGCAAAGTCTGGACTGAAAGCAGGACTGCAAAGCAAGTTTCAAGTACAAAGATTACTAATGAAACACTAATTTACACATAATTAGATACAATACATTTAAAATTGGATATGCACGATGGTGTGACCATATTCCCAGCGTATCCTAGGTTCGCGCACAGGGCAATATATCATTAAAATAGAAAAGATTTTGAAAATCTGATAGCACCAATGGAAAGAGCAAGCATAAATTACCCAGGGACAATATCTTTTTGCATCAGTTTCCGAAAAATCTGAAGTATAGTTACCTGCAAGGTTCTAGAAATCCTCATTTTGAGAAAAGATGTCATCAAACTTGTAAGCAAAACATGATACCAAATGATTGTAAGATATTTTGTCCTGCAAATAATGCAATTATCTTACCTTTGAAGGATTGCTACGTTGGATAACTTAGATGCAAACTCGCGTGTGCAAAATTAGGTCTCAAGGTTTTTACGCCTCTTTTATTAGTTCCAGCATGTTGCAATTCAAAATCGGATGTTGAGATTGCAATATCTCCAAAATTCTTTGTCGATTAATTTTGTTCTTGGAGCCACATTTAGTTCAGATTTTTTCTTTCTGTTTGGTATAAATCTATCTAAATAAATTATTGTAGAATATGAGAAATCATGAATCGAGCATCACATTCATAAATTTTTTTTAATTTGCGCGAAATATGGTCACCCCATCATACTCACACTTTGGAAAATGTGTACCGGTATCGCAACTACCATAATTACTGCCAGGGTTTAAGAAATGAACTGTAACTGACAAAAATAATCTAAGGACCGAGAAAATGACCTGACATTATACTAAGTACTCCACATGATTAAGTGTAAAAAAGTACTTTAAAAATGCTAAGTACTCAGAAGTTTGATCAAATATATTACAACAATGATCTGACAGTATTCTTACTTTGCTACTGAGTGCCCGACACTGGCTGCTTGTACAAGCTGTTGTGTAAGTGGGAGGTGTGGTAGAGGTTGCTTCTGGAGTGGTTGCTGATGATGATGGTGGTGGTGATGTTGCTGGTGTTGTTGCTGGTGTTGGGAGACTGTGCTTGACGCAGCAGTGTTTGCTGAATTACTATCAACACCTAAAAGAAATCAGTTTACACAAAATTAGCTATGAAGTACTCACATCAGTCAAGCTTTCTTCAAGTTTCTTATCTTAAGAAAATAAATATTTCCTGTTGAAATCATTAAAAATTAATTTACATATATAGATTTTATCCAATTGTTATTTGCTACCCGTAAATATCAATCCCTCGCAGGTGTTATGAATTAACTCATATGATTACTGATAATGCATTTCTGTCATAATGACCAACTCTATTTCATGTAAACAAGTAATATAAGAAGTGTTACATTATCAACATCATTGTAGGCATTAAACATAAGAATACGAAGATATAGTCTAGAACCAAGTTTTCATTTAACTGTCAAGCAGCTTCACATAAGAAGATATCATACAGTAAAGCATAAAGGTTGGCATGAATGAAATTCTATCGTTGCACTTATATTGCTAATTCCTTTTTCCTCCCCTCCATTGAGAGGGTATTTATCCTGCAGTAAAGCAGTTCACATTATTCAAGCTCTCGCTAAACTTTTTCTTTGGGTTGCCAATCAGGCAACCTAGACGATTGCTTAGGTTGCCAGATTCAACTTTTGGTGGTAGTATACAGTGAACAGCACAATATTCACTTGAAACAACAAATAGTGCAAAGATTATGAAGTTGCCATCCCTGGAGGATTTCAGAAGTAAACTGCAAAGTTTGAACTTTGAAATGATTAACCTGGTGTTACCTGAGGTTGGTGTGTTGGTAGAGCCAGCATGGTGCTGACCCTCTGGACTAAGTACCCCTGAGAACAGATCCTCAACCTCCTTACTGTCTATGTGAGCCAAATCTGACAATGAGAAAACACAATATGGCATTACAAGAGGTGAATAATTTAGAAATTGCTAAAGCTCTCACTAAATGTAGGAAAAGAGAAAAAGTACAGCTTCCAACTATAAAGAGACAAAATTTACTTTTATAATGTACAGATGTTCTCTATCACGTGTCTTTCTTTTCCAGTTGAAAACTAGAAATATCACTGAAGATGATGATTAATACCCCCGCCCCGTGACAACAGCCTTTCTTGACTTTTGGTCGAAAACTGAGGAAGTAGTTCGATCCGCAAGATTTTTCCGATTTACTGCCATAGATATGCCGTTTCCATGGCAACGCAGCTTCCGACACATCCAAAAATATGTCTTGCACATCTTCCCACCAAGACCAATGTGTGTACCAAATTTCTTGACTTTTGGTCGAAAACTGAGGAAGTAGTTCGATCCGCAAGATTTTTCCGATTTACTGCCATAGATATGCCGTTTCCATGGCAACGCAGCTTCCGACACATCCAAAAAATATGTCTTGCACATCTTCCCACCAAGACCAATGTGTGTACCAAATTTCTTGACTTTTGGTCGAAAACTGAGGAAGTAGTTCGATCCGCAAGATTTTAACCTGATTTACTGCCATAGATATGCCGTTTCCATGGCAACGCAGCTTCCGACACATCAAAAAAATATGTTGTACACATCTTCCCAGTAAGACCAATGTGTGTACCAAATTTCATGACTTTCGGTCAAAAACTGAGGAAGTAGTTCGATCCGCAAGGTGTTTCCTTGATTTTCTGCCATAAATATGCCGTTACCATGGCAACGCAGATTCCGACTCATCCGAAAAATATGTCTTGCACATCTTCCCACCAAGACCAATGTGTGTACCAAATTTCATGAGCTTTGGTCGAAAACTGAGAAAGAAGTTCGATCCGCAAGATTTGCAACAGACCGACCGCCTGACCGACCGCCCAACCATTGACTGATTCCTGTATACCCCCTTCAAACTTCGTTTGGCGGGAGTATAAAAAGAAAAGGCACATATTTCACCAATATTCAAGTATCCCTCTAGTGCAAAACTGTTATTTTTTGCTGATTGATGGAAGGTGTAACTCCTTAATTAACTAAAACTGCTTCTTTCAAGGAGCAAAATAATACTATAAGCTTTCAAAAATGCATACCTTCAGGAACTATATGTAGGTTATATGAAAGCAACGAATCAAGCTCATTCATATGATCTGAACTTGAGCTGGCTTGAGTTGTATGTCCATTCTGCTCTGTTGTACTAGACTGTGTAGCTTCAGCATCTATGCTATCAATATCCAGGTCTGAAGAAAGGACAATACAAAGACATGGTTGAAGTATAATTTGACAAAGAAGAGACTCTTAAAGGAAAACATGAGTACCTATCACTCACAAACTTTCACTTGAAATTTGACTAAGTAAGAAAAGCATTATAGAGGACACTGGCTTAAATGTCTGCTACAAATATAAAATACCTACATGTGGAATCATGCAGTTCTATTTCTTTTGGTATATAATATCCATACATATAACTCAGCGACTAGAAAAGATCAAAGAAATTATGTAATTATATCTAAATTATGAAAAGGAATTTAGAACCATAATGCAACTACTATTGCTCACGACTGGGATGGGGGTAGATTAAGAGTTTTACTCACTTTCACCATTCTTCCCAAGACCATCTCCTATGAGCATACCAAGAAGCTCATCTTGAGGCAAGAAGTTGAGAGGATCTTCACCAGAGCCTAGGTCTCCTGCACCATCTACTGTTCCTCCAGCCTGTATGCAGTAAATGTGAAAATTGGTTCAGTTAATAATAATACTCAGCACTTATAAAACGCCATTAATCTAGTTAACTGTTCTGCGGCGTAGAATAATATGACAAGAACAGACACGACTCGGGACTTATTTCATATGTCCCCAAAGATTCTGCTGAATTAATGGATATTAAGAAGCGTAACTAAATGAGATTAAGCAGATGCTGTTACATTGTAATAAAATTGCATTGCTCTGAATAAAATTAAGAGAGAGAGAGAGGGAGAAGAGAACACAGAGGGAGGAAAGAAGAGAAAAAAGTAGGGGAAAGAACAGATAAAAAGACAGAGAGAGAGAGAGAGAGAAGGGTTGAGAGAGGGAAGGGGATACTGTCAAATATAAACAGACAGCAAACAATGGGATCGTACTTCTCTCTGTACTTCAGCTTGGTTTTGCTGGGTCTGTTTCGATGAGCCTGCACTCAACGTTGACTTCTGTTCTGCTGAGGTGAGTTTGATTATTTCAGTGCCTCTACTCTGCGGTGTTGATGAAGGCTTCTTACTTTCTTCATCTGAGATGTCTAGCCTAGTGTTCACAGTTGGCTGATCCTTGCTGGAGTTAAGCAGCATCTTCCCAAAAAACGCCTCCTAAATTACAAGGGGGTAATGATAAAAAGATGAAATATATGTAAATACATCATATTCTGTTATCTTTACATCAATGTACACATAAAGTATATGTGTCTTTTGGGAAATAAGAAAGCAAGAAAATTTCATCAAGGTGCATAAAGATCATTTGTAGCATGATCCCCCCCCCCCCTCCCCCTCTCATGTTTGATTGATTTCCTCAGTGATTTTCCCATTTCATATGTAATCTTATGAATCAGTAGAATTTGTTTGTAAGTATTCAAGGCTTCAGGAACATTTAATTCATGTGTATGCCTGGCCTACAAGAAAAGGTCCTAAAAAAGGGGGGATTCCTCAATATTAAAAATTGGACTGTAATTAAGGAAATATCAGCAAATTCTCATACCCCTATTTTCTCATTTTACATTCAATTCATTTTTTTATCTGAAACACAGCATATACCTTAAATTTCTCACAGAATTTAGAATGGTTAAATTTGAGTATTTGACATACCTGAAGATATGATGGAAACTGGTTCTCCAGCTGACTTCTTTTGTGCGCTCTTTTCCTCTTCTTTGACTTCTCGTAGTGACCTTCTTCTCCAAGCGAATGAGTTCTCTGAAGCACTGCTCAAAAGAAAAAGATCAAATACCCTTTTTAAAAATGGAGCTCAGTGTAAACTAAGGATAAATGTAATGAGATGAAAGACATTCTTCTTTATTTTGGTTAAATTATGGGGCTATAATTAGAAGGATATGCAACTGAACAGATGTAAACTATGAATTGCAGGTTTCTTTTGGTGCCTTGACAGAAATTCAAACAGCGTCATGAATAGCAAGATAATGAAGTAAAAAGCTAAATGAAGAAATTTGCATATAATCACTGCATTTTATATTCATTCTTTTTTAAACCATCAGAGCAAACAAGGAAGTTTATATTTGCACTGAACATTCCAACTGCTGGTAATTTGAATTCAAATCTATCCAGGGAGGATTTTCAAACAATAGATTTATGCATAATTCAAACAAGTTCAAATAACTTCAATATGATATAGTGTAGAAGTGCTGTGGTCTAGTGGGCAGGTCCCCGGACTGTGAACCACAAGATATGGGGTTCAAATCCCTAAGAGTCTTTTGGCAAGACATTAATCTACATTTGCCACACTCGACCCCGGTGAGGTAAATGGGTACCTGGCAGGAATCAATTCGTAATAATTGCGGAGCACCAGGAGTGTCAAGTCCGACAGACATATGCACTATACAAGAACCAACTATATTATTATATGTGTACATCACTCTATGGTGTTATATGGTGTTTCACTTACGCTCTGATTGATCCCGTAATGAATCCATGGCATCTGAAGCCCCTTCTGACATGCTTCTACTCATGGCTGCCATTCTGTTCTCTTTATGAGAGTGAAAGCCCCTGGGCTTGGCAATGAAACCTCCAACACCTGTTAAAGCAATGCATGTATGTCTAATTAGTACACCAAATAATTGGTCTTTAAAGGTACTTTATCCCTTTTGCAGACTTACACAACATTTTGTGAAACTGTGCACAGGTTTAATAGACATCCAATAATGCTTAAAAGAATTTTTTAAGGTCACAAGTTCTATAACTGCTTTGTAAGATATGAAAATCTTGCTTTTGTCGCAAAGGGAACTATTTAGAAAGCAGTGCAAGTACATGTAAATGTACTAGAAAAGGTAAAAAAAAATTTTTTGATAATTACGTGATTTTTTTCGAGTAAAAAAAATAAAGTGTTACCAAATTGCTGTTAGTGCTGACTTAAAGGCAAATTATAATCCTTTTCACATCCGCACTCACTTTCCAAATACATTACTTTTGTAATTTATCGCATACTCACACAAACTTACTACACTGCAATTGGTAAATAAGAAAAGTGTGACGATTTTATGTGTCACATATTTTAACTTTACTATGTCACAATATAAAGCAGAGGGTAGACTTTGTACCTTGTTTACTCGACATTGTGTATTACAGAGAAAAAATGTTCAACTTTTCATATAAATGGGTACAATAGGAGGATTAACCCAATTTACTTATTAATCCTCAGAGATTCAGTGATAATGCCTTTTGTAAGCTAGCTTAGGAGTGCCTTTATTGCCATGATCCTACTAAAAGTACATGGATTCACAAACGGTTAACTAATACAAATCATATTAGTATGAAAGAAATGAGGTGATACTAACATATACAATATGAATACCAGTAATAAATTACAGTGAATTATTTTGTAGCTACTGATATGTTGTTAAACATTACAATGACATTTCATTCTTATTTATCAACAACTATACATTATCGACTTTACAATATACTATAGTAGAAACCTATTTGGTGCTTCTCCATTTTTTTCTACTGCTCAACTAAAAAAAAAAAAACGAACCTCTCAAATTTCAATCCTTTCAGCTTACCTGGTCTTAATGATGTTCTGTGTTTTGACTTCTTCTTGTCGTGATGGTGATGGTGGTGATGATGATGATGATGATGATGCTTTCCCTCACCGCCACTGCTTTCATGCTTATCACTAAACCCCCTCCACTTGTCTGGATCTAGAAATAGAACAAATAAATCATTACAAATACATGTAGCTGTGTATTACGCTATAGAAATTATGTCAAACTACCTTGATTTCTGTGTGGACATCATACACTACAGAAGTATTATCAAAACCAAGAAAAACAAAATTATTCCAAAATAACCTTTCACTTATTAAATTGTAAATATGCAACAAAATTGTTCCAGTAGGCATTGCAACCAGAGCAACATTTAGTTAATAAATACTATCTAGTCTATAAATAACCCCAGGAAGCAACTCTGTCAAGACTATTCCTGTCAATGTGTGGTGATGTATAAATCTCTGCAAATGATGGATAAGTCTAGTTTACATTTATCAAGCCCTCAGAAACAAATCACTTCTTTTCTTTCTTCTGAATAACCCTGTCAATACCATAGGAAGAAATATCACGTATGTGGAATATAACACTCTGGGCTGGTGGTAGAAATAAGTTAACTAACACAGCCATGGTTCTCTAAATATACCCCTTACCTCTTCCAACACCTTCTGGGTCATATTCCTGATCAGCAATCTTGGAGATATCTGAATGGGGATCAGCCAAACTTCGAAGGATGGCTAGGCTACCCATCTTGAGATTAGATCTGATCTTCTTGGACTTCTTGTGTGTGCGGGCCATGGCCATACTACTGATCTGCTTGAAGCCCGTCTCCGTCAAACGGACACCTTCCACAGAGAACTCTTTATTATGCAGTTCTGTATGAAATGAAACAAATGGATCATGGATGTTTTAAGTCTTTAAAAAATACAGATTTTCCATCTAAATTATGCAGAAAACTTAATCATAGTAAACTAATATCGGTTAAGAGAAGATCTGATTACATTTATTTCTACACTTCTTTGCAAAATATGTATGATTTTATATCATGTATGTGCTCATTCTAAATCATAGGAGATGTTAATAAGGAAAGAAATATTAAACAATATGACGATGAGCATCAAAATACCAGGTAATTTCAACCCATGGTTTTTGCTGGGGAAGGGGTTGGTTAGGAGTGCCTTTTTTTCTCTCTCCACATCGATCAAATCAACCATTGTCTTCGATCCCATCAATTCAATCTGTACAAACCCACCCCCATTTCTTCCTCCAAATTTTTTTCAATGACTACAATTTATCATTCCATAAAGTGTAGGTAAATATAAGCAATTACCTGGTTCTTTTATTGCTAGTTTGGGTATTCTCTGAGGTGGTTCCTCTGTACTGGGTTCTGGAAGCTGAGGTTCCGGTTCAGGAAGAAACGGTCTGCATAGGATACAGATAAAGCCCTTGTCCATGGCTCTCTCTGTTTCATCTTCAGTGTACAAACTGTTGCAAATAGAATGCTGCCACCTGAGAAGAAAAGAAATCACTTTTTAAATCATAATTCTTCAACTACAATACATCAAAAACATATTCAACTGATCATGACAGTTATCATTATGATCAATAAAGTGTCTGCGAAATGTGTGAACCATTTCCCGTCTCTCTAAATTTCTAAGCCATATGCAAATTTTGCTCTCTCTATAGTACACCATTAACAAATCCCAAAGAACCACCCACAGAACAAAACTTTACTTCATCGCTAAATCTATGTAAACCAGGGCTCCTCACTAACTGGTTTAAAAAAGGGTCTAGATTGCAATTTTAGGTCTCCACGTATGGACCCAGGTAAAAAAAAAATTGTTTGCCCATGTGCAACAGACCTCTGTTTAAGTTGAGCCCTGATATGAAGCAACACGTACTTCCCCTATTGACATCAGCGTTTTATCCCCCACAACAATGCAGCATGTTAATTATTTGAATATAGGAAAGCGATTGTACCTTTGACAGTGGGAACATTGGCAGAGGAGTTCATTGTCTCTGTAGCTCCTGTAGCAGTATGCACAGTGTGTCATGCTGGCACAGGGTCCACACTGAGTGTAGTTGTTCATCCAATCAGCATTCTCCCCAGGTGTCACCGACCCGCAGTGAGTGCAGCAGACGCACCTATAGGAAAACATAACATGTGAAATGGTCCCATGGCTCAAACTTTGAGATACAGAACAGTACCAAGTCTAAAAGATATTGGAATTTATAATCAGCACATACAGCAGAGATGAAGCACCTTTCTGGCATTTCTTAAAAGGGTTAAGTATTTCCATGATTGTTCTTATGAAAATGCAGAACCTCAGGAATAAGAGACTTATGGGGTGTTGCAAGAAAGTTGCAATTGATTGCAAGTTGCAACTGATCGGTACTGACCAATCAAAATCATTGTTGCAAGCGCATCTTCTTGAATGGGCAGACCCTGAACCATTCAGAATGGTTGTTCTAATTTGCTTTACAATTTGCAATTGATTGCAACTTTCTTGCAACACCCCATTAGATTAATACATTTGACAATCATTTAGGGCACTAATGAACAGATTGAGAAAGAGAAGGATCATCTAAGACCGAGGATACTAGTAACATTTACAAAAACCTCTAGCTTTGGGAATTCACATTCAAAATCTTATATGTAATGAGAAAGTTGAAACATCATCAACAAATTGATATTTAGAAATGATGTCATACCATTTGCATTTCCATCCACCTTTGGGCACAGTCTGCAATGGTGGATCTAAGCAGTAGGTGTGATAGCTGATATCACAGTCATCACACAGCAATAACCTAGCCTCATCACTTGACTTGCCACAACCTTCACACACAGTACAGTCTAGACATCTCCAGCCCTTTGATAACACAACCTTAGTGATCTGGAAAACAATATGAGAGTAGGATATGTTAACAATTCAAGATTGGGTATGAAAAGCACTCTTTAAAGGTCATGTTTTTAACACTACATTGTGAACTTCTGTGTACTGTAATGTATCGTCTGTTTGGAGCCAGAAGGGCGTAAAATGATGAGTTAACGCCCTTCTGGCTCAAAACAGACGATATATGAGGCAAATCACAAGGTGCCAGATTTTGTTTGTATGTATGTATGTTTGCTTATTGCAAGCAGTACTAGCTACAGTGGGCACACTATGCAGTATTTTCAATATGATGTAGTTTTCACCTTACACAACAAGCACATTCATAACTTATAGTTAGAAGCACAACAGAAACTTGGACTGAGTTTAAAGAGCCTGCTGAGAACCCAACACATCTGGCTAAGTAGATGAAAAGGGAATTAGCCCCTCATTACTGTATACAGGGATAGTGTATTCACAGACATGCCTTTGTTCTGAATCAAAAGGAGTGTGTACCTTTTATTGAAAGCTCTTCCTGCCTTTTGAATCAGAACACTTGACAACTGCACAAGGTAATTCACACTTTGTTATACCTTGTATCTGGTTCTGCCAGTAGTGAGTACATGTATACAAAATTGTAAAAGGGCTCGCATACCTCTGGGTAACAGCGAAGCATTTCACTTTTGCGAACCCTGGCCCATAGGTAACCAATTCTTTCCTTGTTGCTCATTTCCTTCCCTTTCTCTATTATTTCTATTTTGTATTTATTATGTTGACTTTGTATATTCTATGAATTTCTGATTTTTACGGCCAAATAAATAATAATAATAATAATTTTAAAAAATCTTGTCATGCATGAGACATCTACATATTCCAAATCTTGTTGCAGATCCAAGACCTTCTTTGCTAGTTAAAATACACCCAGGCAATAGAAACTACTTTAGTATGAGCTTGCTCAAAAATACTATCCCTCTCATGATTACAGATGATACACCACAAGTTAAACTAATGATACTAAAATTTAAAAAGGGAGGGGGGCAATAAGATACCTTAATGTTGACACAGAATGGATGGTAACACTGGCCACATTGAGAACATGTTAATAATCTTCCTTCAGATCCAAGACCAAAGCTGCCACAGCTCAAACACATGTCCTAAACATTAGAAAAGAAAAAACAAGAAATATGAATTGTAGAAAAGGAGATTTCAGAAATAACATATGTGAGTACACAACTGCTAAATATACAGAATATCTAGGCAAATTAAGATGTTTACACTATGTTTTCACCATGTACAAGTCAACCCAAAATATAAGATATAATAACGTTATTTAGGTGAAGATCAAGAACCTCAGTCTGTGTAATTTTTGCATAAACACAAGAGAATTATTCTGTGCTTGTGTCAAATTTCTCTAGGGCCAAAAGTGCATTTCAAATAAAAGTTACCTACAACATGGGCCAATATAACATGTCCTCAAGTCATCTTCTGAATGATTTAGGAAAGCAGTCATTTTTAGACATTCAGTGACAGCATAGTAAACAAAGAGATTACCTGAGTGGCAGTGAACTTGTCATCAACAGAGAAGAGGACTACAGTGCTATGCATTGAGGTATCTTCATCATCCTTCTCCTTAGCTGAAGGCTTCTCGACTACCACTGGTTCGACCAGTTCTAACTCACTTGAGGGCTGTCAAACAAAGGTATTACAAACACTTTAGTTTATAGAATTTTCCAATTGCAGTAAATTGAACTGAACTTGATATGAAAACCAGATAATTATCAGAGATCAATTGGGATTCATTTGCTTTCCTCTATAATTTATGCATGATGTGTCGTAGGCCACTCATGGAACATGCGATAGAAATATTAGCAATGTAAATAGAAATGTTTTGCAATATATTAGACAGGACAGGACATTAATAGCCTACAGAATGTATATAAAACTGATGAAATAGTTGTGCGGTCATTATATAGTGATTCCGTAAAGAAATATTATTCCGTAGTCAAACCAATTGATTTTTACTTTGTGTGTTGCGCGCATGTGTGGGCGTGTTTAGCCGTATGTCCGAGGACATTTTCGAACAGAGAACAAAAAAAAATCATGAGAACAATGGTCCTCGGAAGCCCGACAAGAGTCCTCGAACGTCGAACAATGAATTTGCGCTTTATTCCGTCGACTGTCCGAGGACGGAGGAACAATAGAGGAACAATACTTGTCCTCGGAAATAAAGCCACACAAGACTCTGTGTGTGTGTGTGTGTGTGTGTGTGTAATAAGATGAAATAGATGTCTTGGAACTATTTCATGGAATTGCCCCAATGATTTCATATGAAGAAAGCTCTATGTGAACTATAACAAAACACTGTTAGACTTACTGGCGGTGAAGCAGGGGGTAGAGCAGCAATCTTGATCTTAGGTTTAGGACCTCTCCTACCACCAACATTACCTCCTCCTTGCCTTCTCCTTCTCCCTACAGCTGCATAGCTACTACTGCCTCTTCCCTATAACAACAAGGCAGGTTTACATCAGAATAACAAATATAATAGACATTCTCAGAGGATGAAAATTATACAAGCCAAGATATTCATAAAGCAAATAATGACTAACTCATGGGATTTGCATTAAAAACAAATAAAATGATTTTCTTCACTGTATAAATATGATTGAAAGTAAAAGTTAACAAATATATCAACGGCACTGTTTGAATCAGTTATCATTAACTACAGTTTTGATAATCAAGTTCTGCTTATAGCCCTCCTGTCATATAAATACTTGTCACTTTCCAAAAGTAGCATCACTTTTCCCTCCTGAAACAGCACCAAGAGATTCTAATGGAATATACACATTTCTACCTACATTACAGAGTTACGATTGATTTAAATTGATCGCAACTCTTATCTTCTAAGTACTAAGTTGCAATTAATTTTAAGGTGTGATTGATTTGAGTCAATCACAACTCTTTATAAGACGAGCCCCAGAAGAGTATCTTTGCTATAAAATCACATTCACATCTAAAGCGTACCCTGTGATACCTGCAATATAGCAAATCTCATACCATTTGAGGTCTTCTATTACTATGCAAAGCTTACCCTTGGCCTGCCACTGAATCTTCTACGACCCATCCTCTCCAGTTGACTGAGTCTATCTAGAGGTTTACCACCTCCGTGGTGCCTAGTGACAGGAGCAATGGTCATGGACAGACTCCCACTAGATCCCGACAGAGACGCTGAAAACTCCTGCAAATACACAGAACAGATCTAAAGTAACTTCCTAGAAAACTAAAGGTTGTTGATTATACATGCAACTTCATTCCTTAGAGTATCCTGTACTATTCCAATGCTTAGCTCTTTCATTGTGTACAATTTGAGAATGGAATTGGCATCCACTTGGGGGAAATGAGAGTAGAGAAAGAGAGAGAGTGAGTGTGCAAGGGAGAAGGGTGATTTGTAGAAAAGGGAAAAGAGGGATGATTTGTGTGAATGAGAGCAGGTAAAGGGAACAGAAAAGTGATAGAAAGAGAATGAGTGATAACCATACACAAAGCCACAAACACTGGCCAACTGACTAAAGGCAGAATTATAATATCTAGGTAAAGACTAGATGGCATAACATACCTGTACCTCTGGCCTCTTATCATCTGATGCCATGGTGTAATCCGTGTCGATACTACTTAGACTCAGGCTATCCTCCTGAACACTGGATGCACTCAACGACATATCTTGCGATGTGTCATCTGGAATAGGAAGATGAGGAGGTGTTCTAGAGCTGGATGCAAAAGGACTTCTCCCCCCTATGAGAGGAAAAGGAATGAAGTTAGGATAACAAGAAAGGTTATGCTTAAAACTATAGCTTTCACTTCATTTGATACTTATACACGTTTGATTTGAATTGCATAGCTGACAATGGTCAAATATAACAATTTATTGTTTGTTTGTTATGGCAATACATAAACCAAATTCCAAATTGAATGTTTAGAATGCATAATTCAGAGAGTATTCAATAGATCTAATAATGCAATCTTTTTATATGATAAACTCTGTTTTTCCATGAATATTGATTGTATTTTTACAAAAGAATATCAATCAATCAACAACAAAAATATTAGGGCAATGAGGCCCCAAAACATTTATGTGATGTAAGCATAACTAACCGTCTTCAAAGGGACTCGCTGATCTCCTTCTCTCCAAATCCAGTCCTCTGTGTGGTCTATGACGACAGTCTGGACACTTATATGGTGTGGGCTGGCCTGCAGCCTTGCTCTGCTGGTACTTGCTTATTACTGTCCTGTCATCACAGTCGGCATGAACATACCTACAAATCAAAAGAACATATTGATCTTCAAACAAGGCATCTGGGGGGTGATTTCATTTATATGCAGACCTACAAAAAAATGGTGTATAAAAAGTCATTTCTGTTATCAGATTAATATTGTCATTACTTAAAACTATGTAAAAGAACCTAATATCAGGCAAAATCACTAAAATCAAAGAGATCATATTTAAATAAATTTACAGATATAACATGACTGTAAAAGGAAAGGCTTTAAGATGATGCCAACTTAATCTTACCAGTTATTATTGATAACATGAAAACAAATTTGTTACGATTGCAAGTCCTAAAAGATCATAATTCCAATCTCGACATAAAATTTGGACAATTGGGAATATTTTTTTCTTAATTTCATATTACATATTCCATGAGTCTAAAATTTGAAAAGCAAAATTGTTGAAGACAATATTCATCTACTACTCGAAGTTCCCCTCAACATCTTAACTAATATTGTCATTTCCTACCTATTGCAGAGATGACATTGGACCATGACTTTGTGCGTAGTATGATGCCTGTAGGCCTTGCCACAGATAGGGCAACAGTAGCCCTTGTTACGTTGTTGATAGCAGCTATCACAGACTGTGTAGTTATGATGCCACCTCGAGCTGGGGCCATTACCTGGCGTCCTTGCTCCACAATCTGTGCATACCCTACACGTCTGAGAATGCAAAGAAAAGCAAGGTATAAAGTTAACTAAAGCTCCACTTCAAATCTCATTTGAAGGGGTGTTTGATGGAGAAAGGCAATTGCCATAGGTAGAAAAACTTGAGGAAAAGCTCATAGCTATCTGTGATACATGTATATGTTTTGTCATGTAAATATAAATTTTGAAATTTTCTAAAGACATGTTACAATTAATATTAAATAACAATTTTCTTTTTTTAAAGATATGGTTGACTTACTTTGCATTTCCAGCCATTCTTTGGAATGGTGATCATGGCTGGTTTCAGGCAGAACGTATGATAGCCCTTGTCACATGTATCACACACAAGCATCTTATTGTCATCCCCAGGTTGCCTGAAATATGAAAAACATCATTTAGTAATCTAGTCATTCTTTATAATAGAAAGTTATACAGTGTATTTTCTCACATAACATAAACATCATATTTGATAAAAGCATGGCTGGATGAAAGAAGGAATATGCAATATTCTATAAACACACTTTGTATGGACTAATAAAATATACACAGAATTTGACTCCGCAAGCATTGCTCGTTTTGCTACCACCAGGCACTTCAGCAACATTTTTGCAGAAGACACTTAATTTGATAACAACAATATGTCACTATCGGTTTTTTTTTACAAAGTGAACCAAGGAACTTGTAAGACATCTGTACGATCAAACAACAATGATCATGTATCTCAACCTACCTGCATGTCTGGCAGATCTTGCAGTTGGGGCATTGCCAGCCTGCTCTAACAACAGGGTCAATGGAGACGGGTGGATCAAGGCAAGAGCCATGGTAGTGCTGTCCACAACTAGTGCAGAATAACGACTCTGAGAGGTTGCCAGGTAGGTCACAGATGGCACATTCTAACTCCTCTATCTCAACTACAAGTATAAGACATAATGAATAAATACACCTAATTTCACTCCAGAGCATTGTGGGTGAATAAAATGATAAAGAGAATAACAATTCGACGAGTACGCAAAAAACAGATGGTACAATCCATTACCTTCAAACAAAGGAAAAAATGAGTACACAGTGCATCCTCTAAAATTCTCATCATCTTAACCCTTTCAAGACAATTGACCACATTTTGTGGTTTGGCTCAATAACTTTTTGATTCAGAGCTCTAAAAAATATATCAGATGCATGAGCAGAAAGAGCAAAAATTTCTGCACACACTATGTCCATTTTGGTTGCAGGACCATATTGCATTCGATTCAAGGAATTTTAAAAAGGAGAATAAGTTTTAAAATCCTTAAATTGGCAACACATTGAGAGGTTCAAAATCTTTATTTTTTATCAAAATTGGTAATGTTTCAAACTTTTGACTAAATTCTTAACCATGTATATTGTTTGCAGAGACATGGAACCTTTATATTAAAACCATGTAGCGCTAAAAGAAAAATATTGTTGCCAATTTGAAGAACAAAATGTGATCATTTTTACCCTGAAATAATTCCTGTCCTGAAAGGGTTAACAGTAAAGGGGAGGAACACAACCGAATTTCCAAAAAGGTGCCATGGTAAAACTACAACCATTCTTATAATTTAACCACATTTGTTTATGAAATGGTTAAGAGTCGCAATACATTTCTCAGGAAGCAAAATAAAGAGAATCTTCCAAAAATAGACAATAAGTAGCAAACTAAGAAATAAATTGCAAACTGGGAAGGAAATGCCCGATAATAAGAAAGCCAGTGATGAATGGACTTACCCCTATCTTCTGCTGAATCCAGATGTTCTGGGCATAACAAGATGAGAGACTTGATACCCTACATAGAGAGAAAGCATGATAAATCTCATACAATTTGAAACATAAGTTGATGGAAATGCATACTAATAGTAGATTCATTTCCATGAAAGGTCAATCCCATTCGGATGACTGCATCTTCTTACATATATAATGGGAATTGATGATAACCACCAAACAAAAGGAGTACATCATCAAAACATACAGAAAATTACATGATACAGCTTCCACTCCTATTTCATATATTTCAGAGATTTTGTATTTCTTTAAACATATTTTTTAGAGCATAGGCTAAGAAATGAGAGGTAGTACTTTGCTCCACTGATTTTCAAATTACACTAAATCTATCTATAAGTCAGTACTTGGAAGGAAAGGAAAGCCATTTAAATCCTAGAAATCTGTGTCCTTCATATTCACAGGAAAATGAAGGGTTACCTGAAAGGAACCACTGCTTGCAGCACATGGGTAGTGATAGACCCTGTTACAGCCTTGCTCCACACAGAAAATTGTGGCTCCAAACCTGTGACAGTAACTGCAGCGCTGTGGGGTAGGAATACAAAATAAATGTCAGACATAGCAATCATATCAGATGTAGAAAGTGATTGTCCAGAACCAAAAGTGTGCATATGGTATATTAGTAAACCCTGTAAAATGTATCATGCTTCATCACCAAGCATTGTTCCCACATTAGGCTGTAATCCTCTTCTTCTTCTTTTTTTTTTAAGTGAAAAAAAAAGAAGACAAGATGCAATGTGCTGAGGGATTGCTGCACACAAGCCCCCTAAGTGCACTTGCAGATCTGTGTCATATATAGGTTAAAAATAAATGTCTGAGATGCACAATGCTTATCTCATTCTATGTTGACACGTCATTTTTTTCAACAAAATAATCCCTCACATGGAAACAAGGCTAATAAGTGTCTTAACTATAAACATGATGAAATTTAATGCTGACACTTATCAATATGGCTCTGTTGGCACACAATACATGATGCTCGTTGTGCAAAAAGGCAAAAGGCAAGTTTTCATATTACTTAATGTGATGACAAAGAAACAATGGGGATGACATTCCTACTGAAACTGTCTGCTTTACTGTGTAATCTAAAAATACCTTACTTTACATCTCGGGAACCATGTATTCACCTCATAGTCAAGAATTTTTTTATTACGGTGCACAGTCAAATCATAACTAATTCACTTAAAACAAATTTCAACAGTCTACTTTACTGCATGAATAGACTATGAGGAAATCAGTGTAATACCTGAGTGATCCCTGAGAATACAGCCTTATCTACGTTGAGGAGTTGAAAGTTCTCGTTTTGGCACACACCATCTGACCAGGCAGCACAGCAGTGATGTGCTGTTGTGTGACCTGTGAAGAAACAATCGATACTGATGATATTGTTGGGCATACTTAATTGCAATATCTCAAATTCAATGCAATTCAAGATGCACAGTATCATTTGCCGAGTGCCAGGAGGCATTAACTGTAAATAAAGTACATGAGTTAACACCCTTCTGGCTCTCAGCAGACGATGTTTCTATTGCTATTGCGTATAATACACAGATCCATTAAAAAATTAATGCCCATTTTGCCCTAAAAATTTGGAGAACAAAACATTTTTTTTCTATTTCTTATGAGCCCTAAAACAATATCAACACACTAAAATTTGAAATATAAAGAGGTATAAACTGAAACATACTATCGACCTTTTCACACGATGGCCCTACTGCGCATTTAATCAGCAGTGAATTTCTAACGATCGCACCGAAATTTTCTCTGTGTGAATGCTATCGTATAAACTTTAATGCTGATTAGTTTAAAGCTCTTTAAACTAATCAGCTTTAAATAGCTGAATTTTACTCCTGTGTGAAAGCGGGGTTAGAAGACTAGATATTTGTCAACTACAAAATATATGTGCAATCCAACTACGTGGGATATGACTTATTTATCCTTTCATATCATGCATTGAGTGATTTCTTACCTGTTGCTTCAAAGAGAGTATGGAGATCTGGTTCATCAGCATGGCCCACACGACTCAATTCATCCAAGCCTTCTAATGAAGGATCCTTGACAGCATCAGGATTATTCCTACGAGGTGATTTACTTCTATCCCTAAAGGGAAAAATAGATATAATACTTTGAAATATACAAACATAACTAATGTATATTTATTCCAATTCAACATATATTTGTTCCTGAGGGCTGATTTAATTCAATATCTCTTGCAACACAACTTTTCACTGGGTGGCATTTTGCTTGCAAATGTATGCATGCTACAATTATCGTCAGATAAGCAATTTTTCAAGGTGGGAGGAAATGAGTATTTGAAGATTGCATTTATGAGAAAACATGCAATATAACATGGAAAACAAAATACTAGTTAACAAGATGAATGCGACTGCGTCTCCTATATGCCTCCGCCTAAATTCAGTTGATGGCTCAAACTGTTCTAGAAATATTTGATAACGAGGCTAAAAACCAGTAATTTCATGTAATTTTATGTAAATTGACCTCTGTGACCTCTGACCTTTGACCTACTTACCCCAAAATCTAATCAGTTCATTTTTCTATGGGGATACATACTAGTACCAAGTTTGAAGTTCTCACCTCAAACAGTTCTTGAGATATCGCGGTAACGGTGCTAAAAACCAAGAATTTCATGTAATTTCATGTAAATTGACCTCTGTGACCTCTGACCTTTCACCTCCTTACCCCAAAATCTAATCAGTTCATCTTCGTATGGGGATACATACTAGTACCAAGTTTGAGGTTCCTACCTCAAATGATTCTTCAGATATCGCAGTAACAAGAAGTGGGACGCACGGACGCACGGACGGACAACCCGAAAACATAATGCCTCCAGCACCCACCTTCGGTGGGCGGAGGCATAAAAATTGCTGCTGGGGAAGTCATGTGTAGAGAAGCATGTAAGAGCTTACCCTTGTGCATGCTTATGTGACTTTGGAGGTCCCCGAGCTCGTCTCCATGTGAGATGTTTTTGGCTCCTCTCGTTTGGATTATAAGGAGCATCATCTTCATAGTTCCTTCTGGACCTGGGCAGGGGCTTCCTGAAGGGGTTGAATCCTGGGGTCGAGTCAAACCGCAGTAGATCCCCCTGCCCTAACAAGCTTCGCTCACCACAGCAGCAGAGGGAACAGGTCGGATCACTGCTACTACATTACGAAATCAAACAAATAGTTCAGATTAAGTGTAGATGATATTCTGGCAACACTACCAAACATGAAATACTCTGTAATTTCAGAGTACACTGTAGTTGTATTATACACTGAACAGGTTGCAGTTCAAGAATTATTTTTGTTATTATGAAGAGATTTTTTAGATTGTGAATCTCCTCAGAAGGGAAAAAATTTCCATTCACTAAAAATAACTTCATCGAATAAAGAGAAAATTTTAAAAAGTGTGGTTTATACCTGGTACAATATCCTTGCAGAAATACCATGCTTCATATGAGGAGAAATTTGACCTTGTGCTAAACATGGTGAAATTTTATCTGATACTGTTTTATGTTTCCTTTTTCTCCTTTATTTGCATAATTATGAGGAAAGGAAATGCTGATATGGAAAGTGAAGTTAACAATACTTCCAACTATTAAGTTAGTAGACACTGTACATGCAGGGAAAATGTACTTATGACATGAATAAGGATAAGACGAAGAGGAAGGAGAAGAAGAATACACTTACCCATTATTACAATCCATAGCATCCTCATCATACTGGTTTTCCTCCATCATGCCCATCCCATAAACCCCTGTATGCCCCGGGCTGACCCCTCTATGACTCAGTTCGGGAGACGTTACCCCACTGTCTGTTGCAGCACTGTAAGAATCCAAAGACTTGACCAGCGACTGGTCGCTACAAGTTCTTTCCACTAATTGTCCTGAATTGTCCATCATACTGGACATGTCACCGGGGTCATCGTCCTCTTGGTCCTCTTCCAGTGATTCATTGTCCAAGATTAGTTTGTTGGAGGGGTCGACCTCCAAGTTGCTAAGAGTTGTATCCATGGTTATTGCAAGATCTGTAGGTTCCTCTTCACCACCACCCTCCACTCTGGAAAAAGACATTTGAAAAACAATATACTGTATAAGAGACAATTTCATACTTAACTGGGTTTTGTCATATATTTTCACAAGTTTGTATAGCTTAGGAGAATATATCATTATACTGCATCATCATTTCTTTCAGGAAAACCTTCATTTTCAGGAAATTACATCTTACACCACTCACAATTATCCATGCATGGCCTACATATCAACGGTATACATGTGTACATGTTCTTCAAAATGTTCAAAACATCTTTTAAAAAGTAATGCTGTAATCCTGAAGTGATCGTATCAGTAAGAAGTATTTCAATAAAAGCAAACCCCCCCCCCCCCCCGCATGAAAGGACGACCTTTCACACACACACACACAAACACACCCACGTTTACATGGCTTTACTTTCGAGGACAACTATTGTTCCTCTATTGTTACTCGTCCTCGGACAGTCGACGGAATAAGGCATAAATTCATTGTTCGACGTTCGAGGACTATTGTCCGGCTTCCGAGGACCATTGTTGTCATGATTTTTTTTTTGTTCTCTGTCCGAAAATGTCCTCGGACATAATGCTAAACAAACACACACACACACACACACAAACACATATGTACCACAAGGCAGTGGACACTATTACTGTTGGAAACACATTGTTCAGATTTTTTAGGTTAAGTATTGACACTGAGAAAGCCACATATCCATTCAAGACTTACACAAATTTATGTAAAAATAATATTCTTCCTTTTTTTAAATATTTATATATAAATAAATAAGTGCAACAGAAACTTTAAAGAACCTTCAAAATTGGAAATCAATGCAGTAGCTACCAGGGAAAACATACATGTAACATGATATTCTGTTTGTTCAGAAAGACAGAAGAAAATAAAAAGAGTCATCGCCTACCTCAGGGCTCTCCTTCTTTCATTGACATTGAATGTTTCACGTTTCGGCCTGCCTCTTCCTCTCCTTTGTGGAATGCTTTCCACATCCATTGAGACCTACATGTATTCAATCAAAACATACATGTAAGTGTTACAGGGTCATAAATGTTCTTTTAAGGAACAATCAGAAAATTGAATGTCAAGAGGCATGTCATTTATAGTACAATTTAAGACTTAACATCTCCATACAATACAGTGAATACACCTTTAAAAAAAACATACTAATGTATGTACATGGTGAACTTATACATGTACATGTATGCCTGGGTTTTACATGTAGATACAATAATGTATAGAGGCCAACATTAAAAGTAGAATTACTGATTTCCCATTTCCCATATTAAAAGCAGTATACATAGGCATGAAATCATCCTCTTTGAAGACATCAAAGAAAACAGAATCCCTCGTCAGTAGAATACTGTTCATGGTATATAACTAAAAGTTCAGATTCAAGTCATTCAATAGATATGTAGGCAGTACTTGTCAAAGCTAGTATTAAGCAATGAACTTTTGAGCCACTGATTTCTCAAATAAGAATTCTTCCAATTAATTGACTTTTTTGACAAAAAAAATCAATTATAAGTAGTGCTGTATCCAGATGGTCAAACATTCGGAAAATGACCATGAGGTCCAAAAACTGAATGGATTTCATGGTTTTCAGTTAGCCGTGAAAAATGCTACATGATTTTGAATACATGGGAATGTCCAAGAGCAAAACTTGCTATCAAAGCCTATTTTTCCTATTTTTTATTCATAACAGTGCTAAAAAGTATCAATTTACATGTAATGTACCTACCATGATTTGATTTTATAATAATGTCTTATTTCTTGTTATTTTGTGGTTTAAAAGTTGGTTTTAGCTTCAAATGCCGATAATCGTTCAGCAGTGGGGCTGCCATCTTGGTACTCATGAATATGCAAAGCTTCATGTAAATATGTGAAAAATCAGCTCGAGCTAGCTCGGTGTAAAACACCCACTCCTGATCAGATCTTACATGCAGGGATTCGATAGACAATATGGCTGCCCCTATCAACAGAGTAGTAGACTCTATCGACATTTTGAAGCTTAAACTCACTTTGAAAACTTCAAAATATCAATAAATAGGACATTTTAAGCTCAAATTTGGGTAGGTAAATGCTGTTTATCACTATAACGATTAAAAATAGGAAAATAATGTCTTTTGTCGCAAGTCTCTTTTCTTTGTTATGCCTGTGTCCCATGTGTTCAAAATTATGTTATATCACCCAATTATTATAACCTTGCATACATGTATGTGTGAGTTTGTTAAACAGAAAATTTTGCGGTTTTTAGCCCTTGTTAAATGGAAAAATTAAATAACCAAGATATTACAGCACTAATTATAAGCATCACCTTCATAAAATTAAGTGCACACTGTTAATATCACTGGAATTTTACATGATAGTCTAAATTTCATATTGGCAAACAATTCAATACTTTCTAAAATTGTGAATTATAGTCATTCCATCTACAAGTATATGTACTGCATCAATGAGGTCTATGATAAATTGATTTTGTTTGCAAGCAATTGTGTTTGCATCCTGCTTTTCATATCCAGGGTCGTGTAAAATTGAAAATTCCCACACAAAGTTGAATAGGCCTACAAAAACATTCAGGGAATGCAGTCACGTAACATTAATGGCATGCAACTCACCTCTGATTCTGGCTTATGGCCAAGTCTTTTCCTGCGTCCTGGGTGAGAAAGAGAGAAGGTGTATGTTGTAACATTTTCATAATTTCTATGAAAATACAGAAATCATTACACACAAAGAATCAAGATAACTGGTGATGCACACTAATATAAACGTATGTTTGATCATTTATATACATATACAAAATTGCAAATTCATTTACTTGAAGATAATGCAAAAATAAAAAGTTTCACATACACACAAAAACATGTTTTTGTTTTGTTTAAAAACAAAATAAAACATTAATTTCATCCTGATTTTAGGCCACATTGAGTCACTGACACATGTATGAGTATTAGTCAGCTCATACATGACTTTGTATAGTCAGTCTTGAAAAGACACTGCCAATATTACTGTGGACCTACAATGTACATGTACACTATACATTGTACATCCTACACTTCCTATGATCCAGCATTGGAAATTTATGCTTAAGGAGCCACATGTTACTGTACATGTAAAAAATAAAAGTGACAGCAAGGACTTTTATACATGTATGGTGATCTTCAGTTTGTACCAATTGGAGCATGCAAAAATTAATCAAGGGATATACTACATACTGTAGATTAATTAGCAGGTGATTGATTTCTTGTCAGGAAATGCAAATATTTGGTGTTTCAAAACTGCATCACTATCTTACCAATCAAAATTTGAGCAATATGTTGCATTGATTATTTGGAGGGCTACATGTAGATCATACATGTAAGTAAGCCATTGTTTCAATTGTTTTAGAAACAAATATATAATTGAAATGGTTCAAGAAAATAGAGGAAAATATCGTGAACTTGAGTATTTAATTATCGTCACACATGTGCACATGTATGTGTGCATTGTAAAAATGATGATAGATTACATGTACCTTGTGAGTGTGCAAGTACATGTGGTAGCATGAATATTTTAATTAGAATTTAATATTCACATGAGCAAGCCAACTGCGAAGCTATTTTTCTGCATGTGTACATACATATTTGCAAGCTAATCCACTTGCCCAATTTTCCCAAATATATAGGCAGCATTCAGAGCAAAGTTAAATTCTACATCAATCTAAACAAGAAGAATATATTGTATCAAAAGTGGTCATTGAGAACAGCATGGAACATCATACTACAAGATGGTTTTGTTTTTAAAATATATTGCTTTACACAGCTTGAGAGGTATACATGTTTGTGGGTAGGCCAGGAAAGAACAGTATAATTTTTGTATCTAGACCTTGGCGTACATGTTATTATGCACATGTACACTGTCCCATGTACATACATGTATCATTTCACATTAATTGTTATTATCAAATCAAAAGTCCACTAAAGAGAGAGAGAAAATAAAAGTTTAATTAAAAGTTTGAGAAAAAAGCATACAAAGAATAAGAAAGTCATATTTAAGTGTTGAAATTCCCTCAACAAGTTGCAAACTCTGTATGCTTTCTTTCTCAAGCTACAATGTACATGAACTCTCTGTTCGTTCAAAGTATTTCATAAATTTATATTATTTGATAAATAAAAATCTCATCATTTTTTGGTACCAAAATCGATTGGTTAGCCGGTGTTCGATCAAAGACATCGAATCCCGAATTCGTTTTGGCAAATCCGGTGCATCGATTTGTAGTCCGCCAGATTTTTGACTACCGTAGCCACCATGAAAAAAGCAAATAAAAAAGAAACTCCGTAACGTACATACTACATAACGTATATACTAGCAGAGAACGTGAAGGCGACTTCAAACTGTTGGCTAACTTTCGCTAATTCGCTCGCGGAGGACGTCGCGCTTTACCTGTGCTTTCTCTATGGAAAAATCGATAATATTCTTGCACTCTCTCTGCATTGTCAATTTGACAATTGTATAATTGAACATGATAAATACGGGCATGAGTATGAGTGTTCCTACTTAATTCGCAATAACTAATATCACACTCTCATCAAATTGGCAATTACTTCTGAATTAAGATCAAGCTAGCTGAATATGAAGTCGAGTCATGAGCGACGAAAAGTTTATTTCGTATTGTTTGTTTTTTTGCATCGAACAAATGTGTTCCATTCAGCTCTCCAAAGACAAAGTAAGATTATTAATTCGTTGAATTTGAATCATTGTCGGGTGTGGCGACAATGAGCATCGCTTCGTGCGACATTAGAGTGATATTTTGACTAGCCATACGGACTAGAAACTTAAGATTTCGGCTCGTCCGCTGTGATTTTTACTAGCCGTTGACAGCGAGAGCCCATACATATGCCCGCGATGCCAGCGGACCGGTCACCGGTGCATGGTGCATGCACTGCGTGCAACTGTGTGCAACTCGGTATTCGATCGAATCAAAGCCTTCGAATCCCGGATTATGAAATATTCAATATGACTCAGGCTTACCAAAAATATATATGTGAAAACATGCTTTTATTGGTCATCATACATGAAAAATACATCTTCATTGAATTTGGATATCATTTTCCCCCATACAAAATGAATGGAGAGTTTATCACAAATGAAAGCATAAAATTGCACATTTGTTATGAATGGATATTCAAAACTTTAAGAAATTGATAACTTTCTGTTCCTTCACTCGACATCTCCCCATTTACATGTAGTCAGGTCATGATGATATCATGTTGGATTTTTCCTTTAAGCTTACGAACTACAGTGAAATCAATTCACAAATTTAATTCATAGCGCATTAGCAATTCATGAATCAATACAATGTACATGTACACCAGAATTTAACTTTTTTTTTAGATGACATCATGCTTTGTCTAAAAAAAAAAAAATATAAATAATGGTCAGTAATACATGTGTACATATGATATGCCATCACAGCACCTACATGTACGTTGTAGCTTTTATTTCATATTTTTGAATGCCAGTAAAAGATATAAAATGGACAAGTTTTTAATCTTAAAAAATAAATTTAATAGCATATATACATGTAGATTTGCAATAAAATTATATCCTATTTTTGATAAAGAAAAGGGTAAGGAAAGGGTTTTGGAAATACACACACAAACACAGTCTCACCTGACATAATCTAATCAGCTCCAGTATATGGTTAGTGGACCAGCAGAGAGAGCTTAGATATTTAGTACAGCATGGTAATGGTGGAGTAGGTGTGATGATGAGAGAGCGATGAAAAGGGCTTGGATAGAGGCCGATGAGACAATATCTATTGTTGATAATATATATGCAGGGGGAGTGAGGATAAAATAGCATGATCATAAGGATTCTCAGTTCAAAGTTAGATCAGTTCTTTCGATTTTGTCAGCAAGCAGTTGGTTTTTATATTGTGTGATAAACCAACATGGGCAAATAGATACATAATAGAATACATGTATGTTGAGCAGTAAAAGAAGTGTTAGAATAATCCTGTGCACCAGTTTATTGAATAAAGAAAAAAAGATCTTTTTCATTTTCAACACTCAACAGTCAAAAATCAATCATTCATTTCCCCAGCAAAATCATCATAACTTACCACACTGGTATACATACATTTACATGCAAAAATAATATATAAAAACACTTAAGTTCATTTTGAAGTTACAAACATGAAGAGAGAATGAGAGAAAAATATCATGTAGATCTACATGTTGACAGATAGATACCAGTAATAAATATGGATCCGGGCTAACTCGGGACTGGGGACAACACGGCCTCCGGCTGAGATATCCAAAAGAGTTGAATCAATCGCAAAGACTGAATTTTTGCACTGATTAAATCTTTCACATTCACAGATATTTTATAAAAATATGTAGATTAGTTACTAAAAGAGAAATATTGATAATTTCAAGAAGCAAAATTCAACAAAACTTAAAGATATTTAGAGGTCCGTTGTGTAACTCATTTCAAAACTGGAAACCTTATCGCGCACGATGCCACGTTCAACCTAGTGCTGAGTTAGCCAAACCCCCTTTGCAGATAGCAACTAATATCATGTCCAATCTGAAACACATCATTATATATAATAGAGAGAAAGTCCCTTTTTTTTTCTTCTTATGATGATAACTGCCTAACAGAGAAGGTTGAGTTCTGGTAAAGGTGAAAAATCATTTGTGAGCTTTTCTCATTCTTTATACGTCAGTTGGGAAGAACATCATAGTAGGAATTTCCCTCGAAAAGGATTGCTCTTCAAATGCCCTCATATTCGAAATACGACTAGCTGAAGTGTTCGGGCCGAACATTTATGCCACATGTGTGTGCAGTCCCATGTACCCACTTCTGTGTGCAGTGCATGTGCTTTTCAGTGAGACTGGGTCAATTTCTTATTGTTTTGATGATTCCAAAATCTCACAGTATACACCAATTCTTGTGCAGACATGATCAACCTTTACAAATTGCTTTGAGAGTTTCTTTCCACAATGAAGCAAAAAGAGGCATAGTAAGTTTTGAAAAAGCAACATTTGGTCTTAATTCTTAAAAATGTCTTTATTGTCAGATTCATTCTTTTCATTTGGTTTTCCTTTTCTTTTTCATGATCCAAATGCAACCTGAACTTTGATTAACAAGCAAATACAGTACAATGTCTAAATAGACTCTAAAACAAAATAATTTAAAGCATTCATCCACATAATACTGCATGCAAAAAAAAACAATACTTGTGTACAATGTAGACTGAGTGTGCTTAACTTTACATGCAATTAGTAAAAAAAAAATTAAACAAAGAAAAAGAAAATCAATTTTTGAGTCTGGCCTTCAATACATACGTAATTCCCACTCATTCAATTGATGTACCTGATGTTATCATACTTTCAGAAAGGGTCTATTTATGCATGTTCAGACTAGACCCCAAAAAATAAAATAAAATATAACCTACATGTATTGATGCAAATTTCATCAGAGGCAACTGGATTTCGCAGAGCAGGATGCAAGTTATCCTTTCTTGAATATCACATACATGTAGTACTCACTGTAAAGTAGATCTACTTTAAAGGCATTTAGTAATAAAACATTCTCCACGGAAAAGGGATCCATTCCTCCTGTTTACATTACAATGTGCATCAAGATTAAGATACATGAACTACAGTACAAATTACAAGAAAAATTACGTGAATGTATTTGAAAGCTTCAAGCAAATTATTTAAGCCTAAGACATTGTCATTTCTTTCATTTGCACAGGCATATAACGTATCATTTTTTTCTTCAAACAGTTAAAAGTATTTTAATTTGTAAACAAATTTTTAGGCATTTTACTCCCAGTGTTAAAGATCGTATGCTCGATCTGTAATGAAAAACACAAGTCAGAAAAAATTGGAACCAGCGGGATTCGAACCTGTCATCTACTGCTTGCCGGGCAGCGACTTAACCACCAGGCTATTCTGGTTCACGGCCAAGTCACGATGAACTGGAATCAAATACCCAAGGTCCTCTTCTTTCTGACTCATTAATATTCAAACGGTCTGCCGTAGACAATGGTTAGTAAACGAAGAAGCTTGATGAGAGGAATTTTTTAATTTGTAAACAAATTTTTAGGCATTTTACTCCCTAAGTTAAAAGTATTCATTGCACAAATACATAAGGAAATATCTTCACATCCACAACAAAGGAACTGCTGTGGTTAACAAAATACAGCAACATTTCTGCACTATCACTCTGTAATAAATTTTCACATCATAATTCACAAATTATTATTATTACTAAATACAATAAAATGATGTATGCATACAGTGCAAGTAACAAAAAAAAGTAACTTGTAACTATTAAAAAAAACTGAGCGGAGAGTGGCAAATGTAGGTTAATATCTTGCCCCAAAAACAGTAGTACCACACTAGGCTTTGAACCACAACCTCCCCATCTTGTTACGTGTTACCCTTTCGAGACAATTGACAACTTTATGTGGTTTGGCTCCCTAACTTTTAAATTCAGAGCTCAAAAAAATATACCAGATGGACGAGTAGAAAAAGTAAAAATTTCTGCACAATTTTTGTTGCATGGCTGTATTGCGTTTGCTGTCAGGAATTTTAAAAACAAGAATAAGCTTTAAAATCCTTAAATTGGCATTACTTTTTATCAAAATTACAACTTTTCAACATGTATATTATTTTCAAAGACATTACATCTTATTAGAACCATGTAGACCTAAAAGAACAATATTATTGTTGCCAATTTGAAGAACAAATTGTGATCAATTTAGCCCTGAAATAATTCCTGTCCTGAAAGGGGCAATTCCACGGTAATGGAAGGACATTCAGATACAGTTTGTGTGTGATTGTCCTTCCGTTACCGTGGAATTGCCAAAAGGATTAACAACTGTCCTGGCTCTACAGAACTTTAACCACTCAATGGTAGCATTTATGGAGCCCCAAGTCACCAAGTGTCAAGCTTTATTCTGTACACATCACTGTAACTCTGTGACAGAATGAATAAGTGAAATTAGAATCAAGTCATAAAATACAAATGAGAAATTAATATCATAAAACATAATTTTTGTTTGTTCATTATGGTAACCTTTAACCAGTATATTAAGTCAGTAAGTCTACCTACATGTACTAAAGCCTGGACTACGTAGCTACTTGTAATGTTGGTATCTGGCTCTGCCCTTGTTTGTACATTCTGTGTGAGTATCTCCACCCCTACATTGTAGACACACAGTCCCACACATTTACCATTTGAGTATCGCACAGAATACAAAATAGCTATAATTGAATGATAATTGCAACAGAAAGAGAAACTGACTATCTTTGTAGGATGAAAAGAACATTATATTCAAACCTTTCCTAATATCACACTGGATAATATACATAAGAGCTACTCATAAGCAACTTCATTTGTCTGATGTATCTGATATTGCCCTTTATGGTCTTCTACATTTATTCTTACTTTATCAGGAGACCTACAGACAGACATTTGAAGACATAATCAGAAGCTTTAAGGACATACAACTTAACATTATAAGAAAAACATCAAATTTATCACACAATTTAGAGATAAAATTGACTCCTGGTCATGTGATAACACTGCAAAAGAAAGTGTCTCAAATCAATTAGGGAAAGGTTAATTACATGTATATAGTACATAAGAATTAGTGTATGCTGTAAGGTTTTGGAATCACCAAAACAAGAAGAAATTGAATCAATCTTGCCGAGAGTCGCTTGCTCTGCACACAGAAATGTGTACATGTATATACTACACACACATGTTCGGCCCAAACATTCCAGTTGCTTCTCGTCATATTTCGAATATAAGGGCATTTGATGAGCAATCCTTTTCAGAGGACATTTCTACTACATGTATGATGTTCTTCCAAACTGACAAAAAAGGAAATGAGAAAGCTCACAAATTATTTTTTTACCTTTCCCAGAACTCAACCTTCCCTTGATAGCGTCGGATTGATGGAATTTAGACAAACATCACAAAACTTGGCTATCTTGTGAAATACGCTACACTTTTATCATTTTATAATTGCGTGTTACATTTATGCAGTTGGAAAGCATTGCATGCAATGAACATGATGATGAAGCTCTTCTGTGTGGAGTACGAGTAGCCTGGATGACTTTTTAGTACAGTGTAAAAAAAAAGTTATTGCATACACGCCATAACAGCCAAGCATTTTAATCAACCTTTCCTTTACAGTAGGGTTCAAGTGTTCTTATAAAGAACGAAAGATTGAATCTCTGCGTCGAGACCTCAACATTTAGCATCAATGGAGAATTTGTCACACTACTGCACCACATCGTATACATGTAGGCCCTAGCGTATAGTTTTGATTACGTTGCATCACTGACAGCGTACACGCATGCACAAAAAAGCTGGCATTTTGTCAATCTGCATTACAAGAGACTCCATGGGGACCGATGCCCTGGTGAGTTTTCGATAATTTCTAAATCCCTTTTTTCGTCTACACTACAATTTCAAAATTTACGATTTTTGTAAACTTAAAAAGTTGGCATCTCCATGTAGATCCTATGACTATGTCAAATTAAGTCTCCTTAGGAGGAAACGCTAAGTATGGTGAAGAATCTGTCAGTAGTGTGGGCCAGTGTGAAAGTGATTTGTATGGGATTTTAAAGAATGTTTGATCCGTACCATGCATACTCTAAAAGAAAGTTGGATTAAAATGCCAGGCTTTATGGATTATGCGATAGTATTCATTTTTTTACACTCCAGAAAGTCTTCCAGGCTGGTGGGCTATTTTGCGAGAATGACCCAAAACTTTATAATATATAGTTATATACCAAAGTGAAACTTCTAGTTCTACGTAATAAATGATTTAATCTGCTTGAAACATTCAGCCACAGTGCTGTACTTCATCCAAATAGGCAAATGATTCAGACTGACCCAGTTCATCATCATCTGATCATGATCATGTTCAGCTCACAATCTCCTCCACTCCAGTCTCTCACACTGAATCACCATCAACATCACAAGAACATGCACATCTTTCATTTCATAAAATATTCTAAAGCTCATAGGATGATAATTTTTTCCAGAAAGTTAATACTACATGCGAATAAGGTACATTAGTATGCCAGGGTTTCGAAATGCTAAATTTCCACCCTATCCTCGTAAAACAATGAATGGAAAGCTGCACGCTCAAACCCAAGCGGACGTGTAATTTGTTAATTAAAACGATGGAATTTACCTGCACGAACATGCAAAACCAACATTAATAATAATGCAATTCAAACCGATTCTTACAGAAAATCAAAGAACTTACAGCACTGACAATTTTGCAGGACGATATCAGGCGGGTTTTGATGCCCGTTCATAGAAACAAAGGGTTTGAATATTTTCATCACGATTACTTGTCTACTGATGATGCCGCCATATTGAATGCCTCTTCACCCTTTGTGACCTCCAAAACAGGGAGATTTAAATGATAAAATGTAGATCCGCCGTTTTTATCAATGATACTCTAGGGATCCTAATTTAGCTATTTCTGATATTTTGAACAAATAATTCATTGTATCAAGCAAAATAAATCATGTATATTCCATTAAATGCATTTTTTATAAACTTTATCTTTCCATACATTTTCGCGGATGAATCTAATGTTGTGAATGGAGCGACCCTTTTTATTATGTTAATATACTACAGTCTGAAAATTCTCTTAGACATACACTCGGGATATGATTCTCGAATTTTCATCTTATTTACTATATTCCGACTCTTATGTTGGCTGTGGAATAATACTCCATATTTTGATTGGTTTTGAAGAAAACTTGATCAATTGTTTTACTCCCAGGATTGGCTTTCTGGCGCTAAAACATGAGTTTCTCTATTGCGGTATATCGCGGTTCGCACTACGCTGCTGTGAGAGAGGTATAGTGGTGGCCTGGACGTAATTTAGAAAAAGCGACCACGCACGCCGTCTACACACTGGGCCCCACCCCCAATTTAAAAACACGGGCGGTATTGAATTGTTATATTTGCATCATATCAATCATACCCTCATACATGTAAAGCTCTATACCATGCATCAGGATGGTGTCTAATACCCTTTTTTATATACACTTTTCATTAAAAGGTTTATATTATTTTTATCGCATTGTTCTTAGTTGGTTTCACAATAACTTGCCCGGGTAACTTGCTGACATGTCTTGGTAGCTCGCATGTCATGATTCTGTTCAGATTTCATGTTCAGTTTGATACAATATATTCAGTAACTCAGTATTGTGTCCATCTGAAAATGAACCCCCTCGGCCCATCTATTTCCACAATCCAGTCCTTTAAATCGAATATACAAGACTATCTCGATGATTCGTAATTTTCTGTTTCAATTGTTTTTGTTTTGTTTCTTGTTACTGGCTTGTAAGTTTGTTTGTTTTTTAGGTTTTTTTTGTTTGTTTGTTTGTTTGTTTGTTTGTTGGGTTTTTTTTTTGGGGGGGTATCCTTTTGGGGGTAACCTCGCTAGTCATAAGGACCGCTATTCATAAGGACCACTTATTCATAAGGACCCGGCTATCCATAACGCATTAACGCGTGACTAAATGAATAGCGATTTTGTAGTATAGCGGTCCTTCGAAATGGCGAGCAAACCATAGACAAATTACCTCGCTATTCATAAGGACCTCGATCATTCATAAGGACCACCGCGTGCCAATGAATAGCGGGTTTCTATGAATATCGGTCCTTATGAATAGCGAGCGGACCCTGCACAAGTAGCCCCAAGTACGGCTCAGGACAGCTCCCCAATCTGATCATGAAGGACCGAGACGGTGCTACGGGAGGGGGGGGGGGCTGGATACGGTGTTGGGACACAGGGCCGCTCCCCCCCCCCCCCCCACACACACACACACAATTTACCACCAACAGTGTACATTCTTAAACCGGGTCACTTATCAGAAGAAAAAAGCCTGGGATACTTGAAAATGTGGGACTTTGTAACCAGCCCCCTTTGAATTGAAGCTGTAATTGGGATACCTGAGGCTAATTGTTCGAGGGTAATTGTCTTGGGACTACCCATCCGGGGGTAATTCTCCAGGGGGTAATTGTCTAGTTCGCAGGCACAAACCCTGGTTAGTCGTAAAAGAGTGTCTGCACTATATAGACTACCATAGACCATGTACTATCACTATGAACATGACGAACAAAGAAGCGGACAATTTATGCTGCTCCTCATTGTACCCTTCACAATTGCACTGGTTAACAAAAGAACATTCATTGCTATCCTGTAAAAATATGTAGAACAGGTGTCACATAATAGCAGTGAAGGGATGTCCTTTTGTTTACTAGAGCTATTGTGGAGGGGTACAATGAGGAGCTGCATAAATTGTCCGCTCTCTTTGTCAACGTGTTCATAGTGTATATAGCTGCTCCTATTAACACGACCAGTAGGTAGCTGGGCTGTAGGCTTCTCCCAAGACAAACGATTTTCTGATAGTGTCAAATTAGGGTCTGTGCATGCAGACTAGTAATTGTCCGGGTAAACGTCCAGGGGGTAATGGTCCTTTGGGGTAATTGTCCTTGGGGTAGTTGTCCAGGGGTATGGTTGTCCTAGAATCATTCACAATGAAGCACTAGAAAAAGAAGACATTAAGGCGATTTTTTTTTCAAGTGAAATTCAATTAAAATTCTATCCTCATGGCAGTACACCACAATAAAAACGGCATAGCAAATCTAGAGAAAATGAATTCAGTCGGAGATTGTCACCCATAATCTTGCTTTATTCCCAAATCATTTAGGCTGATTTTTTTTTCAAAAGTAGAATGGCACATTTCCATTAACATTATACGCAGTTCAGACATATTAGTAAAATCGATATAAATAATTTTTACAAAAGATTAAAATATTGTTTTTTTACTAAGTCAAGGATGGAGGATTATTTTTCTCAGTTGTCTACTAAACGATCTTCTTGAGGAAAAGGCCCACTTTTTTAATTTGTCGCGATCGGCATTGATGCCATGCATGGGCGTCAATCCGAGTAGAGAATCTATTGTTCATGGGGGGGGGGGGGACGGCTATTGTGTCGTCCCCCCATGATGAATAGAGTTACGTCACGATTAACGCCCATGATGCCATGTCATCATAAGCCCTTGTAGTATTTTCCTCATCCTCACTTCATCTTTTCTTTAATTTCTCACTTTCACTTATTGTACAAAGTCATTTTGAGAGGACATTGCTCTTTATACCAGAAGTCACTACCACCCCTATGTTATCACATTTATCTATCAACAAGTGGTCAGCTGCATGGCCATATCGCCATGCCCATCGCACATTAGTGACTCACCCTCAATTCAAGGATTTTCAACAATACTCCCTTTCTTCTTCATCCTGCCACACTAGCAAGGGATAAGAACAAACACCTTTCATCTCCATCTTTGCTAGACACACTTCTCAAAGTTTTCTCATCGAGTTAACACGATAATTTGAGGATGTCATCTCTTCACTTCTGAATTTGTTTCCTGCACTTCAATTGGAGCAATTTCTACAATTCTCTACTTTACATTCTATACTCCATCATCTCACCTGGAGAAATTTCTGTTTCATCATATTAGCCTATTCTCTGCAATTCACTCAGAGAACAGTCCAAATCTCGCTTGTGCTAGCCAAGTAGTTTTGTGATCATTTCTGTGGTGATACCTGTGTAAATATATATTTGAATCGGATTGTGCAATATTTGGAAACTTTTGACATTTTGGAGGATCCATGTCCGGTTAACCCCTGCACGCATAAAGTCGGTAAGTGGTGATTGCTTCTTATTCCCATCTCGCCTTATAAGTAGCGACCAACCGCTACACCCTGAATATGAAATACATTATCCCTGATATGTTATATTATAATTTTCCTGCTTCCGTTGTTTGATGAAAAATGATCTGAAAATTAATTTGGCAGCCCACCATATAAAATTATGAGATTATTGTATAAGCTTTCCAGTCTAATTATTATTATTATTATTTTTAATTGTCCAGACTCTGTAGAATAAAATGTAGCTCAGCTGTGTGGTCATGGTGGTGCGTGGAACTTTTGGAAGATTTCTATTGGTTATTCGCTTTGATCTTTCTAAAGCAGGCTATTATTAGTTTCACCATTAGTTTTCACCACGAAGCCAGGTCCAATAGACCAGATCCCCAGCTAACCACACCATGCACTCACTTGACATACTATATACCCTAAATGGGTTCAGCCATTTCCCCGGGGCCGGGGGTGGGAGAGGAGGCACGGTAAGGGGCACCCGGTGTCTCACCCGGTGAATGAAGCCAATCGATTAGGGGGAGGGTGCGGCAAGGCCTCCTAGCTCCCCCCCCCCCCCCCAGCTCTCTCTCTCTCTCTCTCTCTCCAGTTCCTCGTTTTTAGTTGTATAGCAAATTATAGGGGCACTTGTCCCTACTCCCTTATCTATACGCCATTGGCGGTGATCCTCACATGCTATACTCTGGGTCATTATTCATAATCAGAAAAGAGGGTCGCTACACATAATTGGAGAAGAGGATCGCTATTCATAATCGGAGAAGAGGGTCGCTTTTCATAATCGGAGAAGAGGGTCGCTATTCATAATCGAAGAGGAGGGTCACTACTCATAATCGAAGAAGAGGGCCACTATTGACAATAGGAGAAGAGGGTCGTTATTCATAAAGGTCAATATTCATAAGGGTTGCTATTCATAATTGAAGAAGAGGGTCGCTATTCATAATCGGAGAAGAGGGTCGCTATTCATAATCGGATAAGAGGGTCGCTATTCATAATCGAAGAAGAGGGTCGCTATTCATAATCGCAGAAGAGGGTCGCTGTTCATAATCGGAGAAAAGGGTCGCTATTCTTAATCAGAGAAAAGGGTCGCTATTCATAATCAAAGAAAAGGGTCGCTATTCATAATCAAAGAAGAGGGTCGCTATTCATAATCGGATAAGAGGGTCGCTATTCATAATCGCAGAAGAGGGTCACTATTCATAATCGAAGAAGAGGGTCGCTATTCATAATCAAAGAAGAGGGTCGCTGTTCATAATCGGATAAGAGGGTCGCTATTCATAATCGCAGAAGAGGGTCACTATTCATAATCGAAGAAGAGGGTCGCTTTTCATAATCGGAGAAGAGGGTCGCTATTCATAATCGAAGAGGAGGGTCACTTTTCATAATCGGATAAGAGGGTCGCTATTCATAATCAAAGAAAAGGGTCGCTATTCATAATCAAAGAAGAGGGTCGCTGTTCATAATCGGATAAGAAGGTCGCTATTCATAATCGCAGAAGAGGGTCACTATTCATAATCGGAGAAGAGGGTCGCTATTCATAATCGGATAAGAGGGTCGCTATTCATAATCGCAGAAGAGGGTCACTATTCATAATCGAATAAGAGGGTCGCTATTCATAATCAAAGAAAAGGGTCGCTGTTCATAATCGGGGAGGAGGGTCGCTTGTCATAATTGAAGAAAAGGGTCGCTATTCATTGTTGAAGAAGAGGTTAGGGTTAGGATTATTTGTAAGATATTGCGATATGATTTTCATTTTTCAATGAAACACTCAAATATGCAAGTATTAAATTATCACACAAAATGATAATATTGGATGGGAGACACCCCCACGGCTCTGTCGAAGCAATATGGGGAGGGGTGATGAAACAAATACACCCCCGGCTTAGCCAGGCGGGCAAAGGGGGCCATGCCCTCCCCCCCCCCCCCCCCCTATTCAGCCCCTTAAAAAAAGGCGAGGGCACAAAAGCGGAGGAAGTGAGAGAAAAAAGCCTAAAAAGGCGCTTCAAAATTTGCTAAAAACGTCAAAGTTTTCGCGCTTCTCGGGTGAAGGAGGAAGTGACTCCCCCTCCCTACACCCATGATACATAGAGTGCAGTAGTGCGTCCAATAGTTGAAAAACAGTCCGGGTGTCGAACTAACTTTCCGCCTAAAAGAAGGTGCTACATGTACGAGCCGCTGTCTTATTCTCAAATTTGCTATAACACGTCAAAGGTTTCGCGCTTCTCGCGGGAAGGGGAAAATTTGTAAACCAGTCTGGGCGTCGAACTATGCCTTATAACTTGGTTGCTACGAGCCTTTATCTTTCTCTCAAATTTACTGCAAAACGTCAGAGCTTACGCGCTTTGCGCTGGAAGGGGGACACCCCTCCCCTCCCCCCCCCCCCCCCTCCCTGCACCCACCCCCTGAGGAGCACACAGAGCGTGCTCATCACCGAATTCGCACGCTTTGCGTGCTCACAAACACCCCTAAAATGAAATGCTGGCTACGCGGTTGGATCCTTCAGGTCTGCCCCCTCCCTCCCTGTACATTATCCGCGTAAATCACTTGCTGAATTAAAAAGCAGATTGAATTAGGGGCAGATTTTGATACCCTAAACAGGGAAACCCGTCTATCTCTGATTTTTATACCATTAACGGCGATTTTATATCTTGCTTGGTATTTTACATCCTATATTTGAGGATTAGGCCTACATCATCGTCATAGGCCTCTTTTTAGCCAAATTCAAATTCTTCAAATTCTTCAAATTCAAATTAACGCACTTCCCTTAAATATTATATTGGATGATACTAATTTAGAAAATGTACCATTCATTAAATTCCTTGGTGTAACTGTTGACAACAAGCTTTCTTGGAAACACCATATAGATAGCATTTGTAAAACCATTTCACGAAATATTGGCATTATTAACAAATTAAAATATCACTTCCCAACGTTTTCTCTGTTAATGCTTTACACCTCTTTGATTTTACCTTACCTGAATAATATGGGATACTTGCTTGGGGCAACTCCCACCAAACCCTTTTAAACAGACTGTTGTTATTACAAAAAAAAGTCTCTTCGTATAATTAACAACTTTGCTATACGTTCTCACACAGACCCTTTATTCTTTGAGAATAAATTGTTGAAAGTTGCTGACCTTGACTTTTTTCACTAAGGGCAATTTATGTACAAATTTGAGAATAATACACTTCCTGCATGGTGTATTTGATACTATGTTTCCTCTCAATCGATCAATTCATAAATACCCAACAAGACAATCTAACGAATTCCACTTACCACGTTTTAGAACACTTTTCGCAAAGAATACTTTTTTTGTATGACGGTCCTAGATTTTGGAACTCTCTTAGCAATGAAATTAAAAATAGTCCGTCTTTAGATACTTTTAAAAGAAAATTAAAAACATTTCTACTTAAAAATTATAGAGGTCTTCACAGCTAATTTCGCTCACTCAACCGGCTTTTAGATCTGTGTTACCTTTTCTTTTCGGCAGTGTTTCGTCCTGTTTTCTAGCTTTGTCGATTTTTCATATTTTTTATTGACTTCGTGGCAGTTCCTTCCTTTCAGAATCTTTTTTGTCTCCTTTTGTCCATGTTCTGTTCTTTGTCCCTGTCCTGTCTCTGTCTTGCTTTTGCGTTTGTTCCTCGTTATTGTTCCTTTTCTTTTTTGTTAATCTTCGTAGGCAAATTACAACTTTTTCCTTTTTTTCCGGGGGGGGGGCGGGTCGGGTGGGGAGGGCGATTCGCAATATACAAGCCTTGCTTTTTAGCGAATCCCCCTATTTCCACAGGTAGTTTCCAGTCACTATTTTTTTAAGAGTACCTTTGCTAATTTCTATTGAAAATAATAATCTATATTTGTTTACTTTATTTTTTATATACATATACATATATATAATACTGAATGTAAACTATGTCATAATTTCTATTGTCTGTTGGAAATGAATAAACAAGAATTTGAAGAATTTGAAGAATATTGAAAAATCCTGGCTACGCCCCTGTGCCCCATCCCACCCAATCAGCCCGACCACGTTGCGCCATTCGACCCATCTTGCCTCGGTACAAGCACATCGTACTGACAATTTTCGTCAAAGTAATTCATAAATGGCATAGCCTGTGTGCGGGTGGGGCATGCTGTAGTAGGTGTTGCCATCAGGTGCTGTTCTTTCATGTCCATAATCCTCAGAAAGGGCGAGATAGCTCAGTGGTCGAGCAGTGGCTTTGTAATTGAAGGGCCCGGGTTCGAAACCAGGCTGCACTCGTGTCCTTTGGTAAGGCATTAACCCAAAGTCCCTCGGAGAGGACTTAAAACCGTTGGTCCTATGGTTGTTTACATACAAACAGTATGTTTTACAGTATACCATTGGCACTGATGTTTTTGTTTGTTTTGTTTTTCAATATTTTGCCCCAATATGATTATGTTAAAGCATATAAAATTGCATTTTCAAATGTTGTATATACATTTGAAAGAAATATCCAGTGGCCTTCCTAAATTCCTTGATTATTTATCACTTGTTCCGTCAGTGTTGTGCCCCCATTTGAGAAAGAAGTGAGAAAAGGGACAATATTTGGATCTTGGCCTAGATCGCAGTGGTTATTTGCGAATTTCCCTTGGTACATCGAAGAAGAAATGGCGTTTTTGCAGCTTAAAAATGCCAAAATTGAAAATTGCTTTGCTCCCTAGCTCTTGTACAATCTCATAGATAACTTGGAGGGGGATATAGGCGTACGAAGGGCTGCAGCCCCTTGAGGATTTTGAGAAGGGCAATAATTATTGGCTCGACTATCACCTCATTACAGGCAGCGAGGTGCTCCAATATCCTCATATTTAGATAGTTTAATACTGGAATACATTTAAGTTTTTACATTTTCATTACAAAAATGTCGAATTTTTCCTCTCTCGCTTCGCTCGCTCATAGATAGAAAAAGGGAAACTTGAAATTCGGGCAAAAAACTTCAGCCCCACCCAAAATTATGCATTTACGCCCATGGAAAGGTCGGAAACGCGTTTTGCCCCCCACCTTTTTGTTGGGGCGATCGCCCCCTCCCCCACTTCCATTGCCTATGAACGCATCCTAGCTCTCAGTTACGTTTAAATGACGTCACAGTTTATGGCAGGTTTCTTCGCAAAAACCGCACCCTTCTGGAGAAAACTAGATGAGAAATATAAAACAAAATCATACAAAATGATAAAGGAAGAAATGAAAGAAAAATACTGAAAACATAATAGAAGGAAAGAAGAGAAGATGCTAGAATAAGAAAGACAGAACACAGAAGATGATAAAAGGAAGAAACAAAGAATAAGAGATAGAGGAAAGATCAAAAGAGAAGATGAAAGGAGAACAATGAAGAAATACACGGGGTAGGGTGGAACAAAAGATAAAAGAGATGAAAGAAAGAAAAATAAAGGAAAACATAATGAGAGAAAAAAGACAACATGATGGAAGGATAAAACAAAGAATAACATTTATAAGGGAAAGACAGCAAGAGAAGATAAAGAAAGGGAACAAAGAACAATGTATGGAAAGACAGAAAGAGAAGATCCATGAAAGATCAAAATACAGAAAGGAAGAACAAAGAAAGATCAACATAAAAAAGAGCATGAGAGAATACAACAAGAGAAGATGAAGAAAGATCAAAACAAAGAAAAACATAAGGAAACAACAGAAGGAGAAGATGAAAGAAAGCCCAAAACAAAGAATAACATAAGCAAAGAAGGGAAGGAAAGAGAAAGAAGAAAATAAAGAGAGACGAAGGGAAGGATAGAAGTAAAGATTGAAGAAGGGGAAAAATAAAGGAAAGAAAGATAAAATGATACTAAAACAAAGAATAACATAAGAAAAGTTAGGCAAAACAAATGCAGAAAGATAAAGCAATATTAAGTTTAGGACAGAAGAAAGATAAAAGGATGAAAATATGAACGAACATAAGGAAGAGATGTCCTGGGGGTAGTTGACCTAAGGGGGTAGTTGTCTGGGGGTAGTTGGGGGTAGTTGTCCGGGGGTAGTTGATATACGATATATACATGTATACCCTGCACTTTTTTTTCAAAGGGGGAGTTCATAATCGACGGTTCTAGTAGTAGAATTTATGTTTTAAATGCTATGGAAGCATGGGTATCAATATCCCAGGAGGGGGAGGATGTGTGATATATTCCCCAAATAATTCAGGAGGGGGTGGCCTGTAGAATTGGCCTGTATCATCACCCCCCCCCCCCCCCCACAATAATTCACCTTCAATAAATGACATGATCAAATAATATGATCAGGAGGAGGAGGAGGATGACCATGATGATTATTATTCATAGGATCACGATCGATCAACATGGTCATAATTTTTGTCATAAAGTTTGTTAAGATTATGATTAGGGAGACCGAAATAAAGATTTCAAAGAAAGTAATGAAATTAAGCAAGTTGGTAATTACCATGAAACCTAATGCACTCAAATGCTCAGAAAGGTGATTTTAACTCAGGGAAATTTGAAAGTCCCAACCGTGGGAGGGCATACTTCATTCCCACGTCCATGGCCATAAACAGGGGCACACTGTAAGAACGGTATAGATGCCAATAAATTGTACGTTACTAAAATCACGTATTATGAAAATATTGCTACGAGGGCTTGATATCCCACCCCAAAATAAAAACAAAAACAAATTTCTCACGGCAATTTCTAAGCCCGTATCCGGACAACTACCCCCTACAACTAATCTCCAGGACAACTACCCCCTACGACAATCCCACTTGAGAATTGGAACTTGAGATATTGGCCAAGGATTAGGGTCTCCACAGACCACAGGAGTTGAGAAACGGGAGGATCTGGATCTGTGTGTGTGGGGGTGTGTGGAGGGGGAGGGAGTCCTCTTCTCCCACGTAGATGTATTAAGGCATTGGCAAAGCGCCTTTCAATAAAATAGGGATATATTTGACAAAAGCCGGAAATGCATTCTAAGGCTTTCTTAAATACAGTACCGTTGTGTTGTCCTTCATCCATTTCCCTTTCTTATTGGATTATGAATAGCGACCCTCTTCTTCGATTATGAATAGTGACCCCCGAGTGACCCTCTTCTTCAATTATGAATAGCGACCCTCTTCTCCGCTTATGAATAGCGACCCTCTTCTCTGATTATGAATAGCGACCATCTTCTCCGATTATGAATAGCGACCCTCTTCTCCAATTATGAATAGGGACCCTCTTCTCCGATTATGAATAGCGTCCCTCTTCTTCGATTATGAATAGCGACCCTTATGAATATTGACCTTTATGAAAAGCGACCCTTATGAATATTAACCTTTATGAATAGCGACCCTTATGAATATCGGCCTTTATGAATAGCGACCTTCTTTTCGTGTTATGAATAGGGACCCTTATGATTAACGACTCTGATTTGGTATTATGAATAGTGACCCTCTTTCCGTATTATGAATAGCGATCCTATGTCTTTTTATGAATTGCGGTCCTTATGAACATTTTTTTTTAATGACTAGCGAGCGCCCATAATTATATAGGCCTATCCGCCTAGTAGACAAGTATGAGTGAGAGTCTACTCAAAGTGAGCAAAGCAGAGTGCACATTGGGTTGGGACCATGCATCATAAGGTAGAGATCCGATACCATGCATGGGCGTCACTTACATACATGTGGCAGAGGCGTACCCAGGATTTTTTAAAGGGTGTTTTTTTTTTAAAAGAGTGTTTTTTACTCCAAAATTCTGTGACAAGCAAAAAAGAAGGTTATCTGCATATTTGGGCGTATTTTTACTTCAAAATTCTCTGACAAGCAAAAAAAAAGGGGGGTTATCACCATTTTTTGGGTGTCTTTTTACTGAAAAATTACCTTACAAGCAAAAAAAAAACAAAAAAAAAAACACTCGGTTTTATTCTTTCGTCCTCAGTCAGTAATAGATCTAAAGCAGAAACTGAACCTTACCCAAGGAAAGGAATGGTTATATTGAATGTAAATGTATATTACACAGTATTCTTCAGTATAGTGATTCTTGGGGCATAAAATCAACTTACTTCTTCCTCTTTGGCGGTCGGTCCTTTATCGAATATTCTCATTGCGTGGGGAAAAAACCGAAAAACCTGTTTCTTTCATTGCAACTCAAAAAGCCCACAATTGCTGTTTCCCGTCAAGAATATACATATTTAATCATAATTTACCACTTAAATGGCAATTCATTGTAAAATGAGTGAATTTAGTTCATAAAAATCGAAAAACAAAAAGTGGGTCGAGTTGTCCGGCGGGGCACCCCACCCTGGATAACTCGACCGGGTCAAGCTGTCTAGGGTAGGTGGTCGGGTTATCCTGGGTCGGGCTGTCCGTTGGTCGGGCTGTCCAAGGAAGCGGTCCGGACAACCCGACCACCGGACAGCCCGACCCAAGACAACTCGACCCAATACCCTGGACAACTCGACCGGGTGGAGTTGTCCAGGGTGGGCTGCGTTTTCGGACAACTCGACCTACTTTTTTTCTTCTAACAAATTTCATGAACAGAGTTTCACAGCATGGCTACAAAAGACATTTTCTGCATCAAGTATGTTGATATGATGCATTCATGACATGAAACAAGGAATTTTAAGCTTTTCAGTTCTATAAAACATGATTTTCCTTGCAGTGAGAATAACGGTGTTCCCCCGTGATCGGGCCCCACGTCACGCACCGATCAATGAGAAGCAACCGAGTCTACCGAGTAACTTACTATTTATTGGAGTTCATTTTACCGTCTCTTGAAACGTTTCAGTGGTAAGAATGCTCTATTTTGTATCTTTACATTTCAGTATTAACTTTTCTCTACTTCATTGACATTATGGGTTGCCGCAAGTCTGAAACTCAGCAGCGCGAGTGGGTAGCTTTGCCCCTAGCTAGCTAGCCCGCGGCAGCCGCGGGGCCCAACTGGTGAATTGCCTTGGATCGGGGATCGGTGGCCTGTTTGTTGAAGAATCTCAAAAGTTTGTGTTAAGTTTCAGACTTGCGGCAAGCCTTAATTTCAATGAAGTAGAGAAAAGATAATACTGAAATTTAAAGATACAAAATTGAGCATTCTTACCACTGAATTGTTTCAAGAGACGGTAAAATGAACTCCAATAAATAGTAAGTTACTCGGTAGAGTCGGTTGCTTCTCATTGATCGGTGCGTGACGTGGGGCCCGATCACGGGAACACCGTTATTCTCACTGCAAGGAAAATCATGTTCTATAGAACTGAAAAGCTTAAAGACCTCAGCCTGACCCAAAACAACCATATATTGACGTAAAGCGTAGTAAACAAAGAATATAATTACCCTGGGTATTCATAAATTTTCGTCTCCGTTTATCCATAAAAAATAAAAAAGATAATTTTTTTGGTCCGCCCCTCCCTATGGCGTAACAACAGAGGAAACTGCAGGGGGTCGCTAGACGTGTGACGACATGTCATGTATACAGCTCCGAGTACGTCTACACGATATGTCGTTATCAAATTTTCACCCCCCGCAAAGTAGCGTTCCTCAGAGACGGGGCCCTCGTCAGAAAAACCACCGGGGCTCAACATTCGGGACGCTGTTACTCATTCCACAGGAAACGGAATCTCATGAAGTTGGTTTCAATTTGTTCAGAAAATATATAGCTCCCCGTGGATGAATAAAGGGTATATTTCAAAATTCGGTCAGGCTGAGGTCTTTAACCTTGTTTCATGTCATGAATGCATCATATCAACATACTTGATGCAGAAAATGTCTTTTGTAGCCATGCTGTGAAACTCTGTTCATGAAATTTGTTAGAAGAAAAAAAGTAGGTCGAGTTGTCCGAAAACGCAGCCCACCCTGGACAACTCGACCAGGTCGAGTTGTCCAGGGTATTGGGTCGAGTTGTCTTGGGTCGAGCTGTCCGGTGGTCGGGTTGTCCCGGATTCTTTAATTCCTACACGGGCGCGGCCGGGGGCTCGCAGCCTCGCAGTAGCCCGGAATTTCGATTTAAGTATTCATACTACTATTCGGAGCTTTGATCACAAAGATTTTACATGTTTGAAGGTTCATATCAAATGTTATAACAACAAAATCGCATCGTAGTCAGATCGTGCAGTGTGCGCCTGGCTTAAAATATAAGACGAACGATCCACGACAATTATAACACATTTATTTTGTTTTGAACGCTCTTCGCTATTAAGAATGCCCGGTTAGCTCAGTCGGTAGAGCATGGGACTCTTAATCCCAGGGTCGTGGGTTCGAGCCCCACATTGGGCGGACATTTTTTTTTCCTAATAATAAACTTTTACTGCAATTCATCATTTTCCACATAATTTACTTCCTGTCTCTTACAACAGACAAGTCACAAATAAATACAATTGAAATGTGAAATCTGAATATCAAAATATCTAATGACAAACCTAATAATCAAGATAAAATTTTGATTACAATTTTCATATCTTTGGGAAAAATCTTAACTTCTGTGTCTAAATTTACATGGACACAGGTGTATTCATGAAAATTTTTTTTTTTTTGTTTTAAATGAAATTGTTAATAATGTACAAAACAAACGAAGAGCAACTCACAAAGCAAATTATATTGAGCATCTTCATAAATAGGGGTCCCAATTTGTGACATTTTTGGTGTCCCTAGCTTTTACATATGAAACACAAAGGGGTTTGTTGGGGGTTTTTTCACTCTGAGTAAAAACAAATAGCAGAGGAAGATTGTAAATTGATTTTAAAAAGTAGAAATGCAACGTTATGCTAAGAATCACTTTACAACCTTACTCCACTTTTTACTCAGATCCACAAAAACATGTGTTTCATACATTAAAAAAACATGAAGAATGTCACAAATTGGAACCCTGTTTATGGAAATACCCATATAACAGACTGGGTTTGATAAACTATAACTTTGTCATGTAATACCAGATTTTCCTCAACCTGTCACTGAAATATATCTCCAATTAAAAACAGCCAACTTCATGTGAACATAGATTTTATTTTCAAGGTCTTCAGTGTTGATCAAGATCATTGATTTGGGGAAAACATCATTTTCTATTATCATGCACACTCAGCTGCAGCTGGAACGGGGTCCGCTCGCTATTCAGAAGGACCGCTATTCATTTAACACGCATTATGATAGCGGTCCTTATGAATAGTTATGAACAGTGGTCCTTATGAATAGTGAGGTAATTTGTCTATGGTTTGCTCGCTATTCATAAGGACCACTATTCATACAAACCGCTATTCATTTAACACGCATTGTGAATAGCGGTCCTTATGAATAGTTATGAGCAGTGGTCCTTATAAATGGAGGTCCTTATGAATAGCGAGGTAATTTGTCTATGGTTTGCTCGCTATTCATAAGGACCGCTATTCATAGAAACCGCTATTCATTTAACACGCGTTATGTACAGCAGTCCTTATGAATAGTTATGAACAGTGGTCCTTATGAATAGCGAGGTAATTTGTCTATGGTTTGCTCGCTATTCATAAGGACCACTATTCATAGAAACCGCTATTCATTTAATACGCGTTGTGAATAGCGGTCCTTATGAAAAGTTATGAGCAGTGGTCCTTATAAATGGAGGTCCTTATGAATAGCGAGGTAATTTGTCTATGGTTTGTTCGCTATTCATAAGGACCGCTATTCATACAAAACTGCTATTCATTTAGTCACGCGTTATGGATAGCGGTCCGTATGAATAGCAAGGTTACCCAACTGAAACAATCACATACACACAAAAATCAAGAAAGATTGAAACATTTTGTTTTCCAGGACACTTGAACATCATTCCTTCCACTTTATTTTGGGCACCCCCCCCCCCCCCCCCCCCCCCTTCATCCAACACACATACACACAGTTTAACAATTTCCTTGCCTGCATGAAAACTTCAGCAATAAAAAAAAATGCAGTTTCCATAAACTAATATGACCATCTAAGACAAAATTGGATTCTTCATTATTTAATTTGTAACAGCCATGAAGCAATTTATTTTCAAATACTTAAAGAGCAAGGATACATTGACAAGACTGGTTTACATAAACAGGAATACAAATTTCTCCTTGACTATTTATCATTCCCCTCTCCAAAAGACTAACATGTGTTTAGATGGTAACAAAAAGTTCAATATATATATAGCAACAATTCATTCCAATAATCATACTTGTACCAATGCAATATATTTTCCTTTTTTTTTATAACACATGTTAACATGAAAAGCAGATATGTACTCTATGATTGGACACACAAAACATGTAATGAAATGAAAACTGATCATTTTAAGTATTGGTATGTGAAGCAATGAAAGAAGAAACATATCAAACAGAACCTTGGCTCATAGATAGTACCAGACAACTCAACATCTTCTTCACAGCACTTGTGCCAAAACAATTGCATCTTTAAACATTTGAATCAGAATTGCTTCAATCAAAATTTACAGTATAAATATAATATTGTAATTTCTCATACAAAAAGAAAAATGTGGAGTGTGGAAATTAGTAAAGTACAGGAAAAAAAATTTATCTTTTCCTATTGAGAACCTTAGGGGGGAATTTAACTTCATTCAAAGAAATAAAACAAGGGTCTATTATTACATATGGTTTTCTGCAGAATGATTATCATAAATGCCAGAAAGGTTAATTTCCATATATGACAAGGTATATTATTTGAAACATACCATGTTAGAGGATATGTTTTATTATTAAAAAACAGATGCACATGGTTAGAACACAGGCCATTCTTATACTTTCATTTTCTGGCATACTTGTCTTGTACATTGTATAAAAGGTTCTTTCATATTTCACAGCATACAATGTGTTTTTGTTATGTGACCGACACACACAAACACGTATGTGCAGTTGAGCACACCTTTATTACCGGTAGGTGTCTTGACAATTTCTTTCAATGTCAAGAAATCTGACAAAGATCCATATTCTTTGGTGCTTGTTGCTCTTATCAAAATGGTTAATGTATCATATACAATGGCAAATAACTGCATTGATGTATTGTTGAATGTAACAAATATTCATTATTTTAAATTATTTTTTACAAGAAAACTTGAGAGATATTTTTGGTGGGGTTGCAAGCAATCCTCCTGAATATCCATCAGTGATGTAGCGAGACAATTCTCTGTCACTGACTCTTTGGTGTATCAGTCTTAGTCCCAAATGCGAGACATAATGCGAAATGAATGTCACCAACAGTTTTCCTCCAAGTCTATAGATTTCAAACCCCCCAGGGACACTTTCAACATTTTTGAAGATTTAAACTTGCTCGGTCAGAACAAAGAGCTGTACTTGCTTGTACTTAAGCAGCATTTTCTGACAGACTTGATGCAAACATAAGTACAATATTAAATACTTGATGAGCTCAGTATCTATGTGTTTCATAGCCAATGAATAACAAATATACCTGATGCAACTAAAAGATGATACATAATATGTAGATGACAAACAAGGCCGTACGCAGCAGAGTGCCCCCAAATTTCAAAATCATACTTAATAGGGTTTTAGACTTTTAAATGATCAATAATAAAAAGCGATCATCTTAGAAAAAATTTCTGCGTACTGCCTTGATGACAAATACCTAATCTCAATCTCCCTCATGTTCAATTTTTTAAATATCTTTGTCAGGACCATTCTGATTCCTATTTTTCTTCATACAACAGCGACTCGGTATAATGCACTTCTGAGGTATGACAAGTTAGGACAAAAATCCACGACCAAATGTTGCTCACAATTACACCTACAATGTTCTTATCAGTCACTCAGGTACACACAGTTTCAAGCATTGCAAAACAAGATACAACACTCCTCTGAAACATTACATCACATTAGTAATGTAAGCAGGCCTGTATCTGTTAAAATGACCATTGAATTTAGAGGATAATTTCCTTTTAAAAGTAGCCTTTGGAACATCAATAACCCCTATATTATAAACTCACTTGTCCACAGAACTAAATTATACCAGAACTGGGTTTATAAGCTGTATAGCAGGCATATTCAATGAAGGCTTCAGCACCAACAAGAAAGCCCTGGGATGGTGACTTAAAAAGCATATTTTTTTTGGAGGGAAACTGAAAATCTACAACATACAGTAATCATCATGCATCTTCTACACGATGACGTATACAAATTTACTCTGTGCACACTGCACACTAACCATTTTATCAAATCATTTGAGTAACAGTTTATACATAATGTAAATAAGGCCTAAATTTAGTAATAAAAGCAATATGCACACTAATCCAATCATTCCAATTCAAAGAAATGATAAATCAGATTAATTCTGTACATGTCATGTACAATATTGTCAGTTTTCCATCCATCAGCAATAATTTTGTAGGATTTGTACATGGCCCGGCCAAGGTACTGCATTAAAAGAAAAACAATTATGGCAGTATATACAAAGGCTCATAAACATATCAAATCATTATGTAATCATGGGAGGGGAAATAATATAAATAAATGCCTATAATCACTCTACCATTATAAAATATGAGGCTCGTGACAAAAAGAGTAAATTACAGGAAAAAAACTTCAGGAAAAAAAGCTCACTTTCACTGTGTATTCTAATACTAGAGTCTATGTAACATAAAGGCCGTTTATATATTTATATAATCTATATCATTATTTTCACATTGGATTTGAAGCAACCTACTGATTCTCTAAAACCTAAAGCAGTTGGACTCTGGAAGTATTTTAAAGAATGCATAAGTTGATCACAGTTTAACAGCTAAATATCTATCCAAGGTACTTCATAGTACAGTAGCCACATGCCAGTCTCCTTATTCTAGTCTAACAACCACACATATATCTCAACCATCCCACCCTATTGCATGTAGCATGCTAAATGTACAATGCTCGTGGGTATTACAAAGATAAGTGCTAGCTGTAATATATGCCCTTATCTACTTTCTGAGAAAATGAACTTGACAAAGACAAAAACATGAAAATTCCTTTCAGAAGCTGCTGCAACCTGTAAATTTTACCCATCCCCCTTTTCGAGGAGCTTTCTGAATTCACTATATATGGGAAAACACCTAACTACTGCAGCAATAACAAAAAGAACCATGAGTTAGTATTCCCTGTTGAGAGAGAAAGGTATTTAATGTCTCCATATAAAACCAATTTGTGTTTGATAAGATTTTACAGCCAACAGATTCCTATGGAATGCATTCACCTCTAATTAGTAATTACCACACAATCATTCATCTTTTTATGTAAAATATCTAATTTTTTTTTTCTTTAATATTATAAACAGGTATTACAGCTACACTGCTCTGCAAATGATAAAAGACTCTCCCAGTGATGTACATTATACTCTTATTTGCTTCCATCAAAATGCTACATGCATAGAGTGTGTTCTTGACAAGTTCCTCTGTAATCAAATTCAAACTGTCTATCCTCATCACATCCAGACACATCTTTGTTTTAGAATCAGAGCAATGTAGCTACAAGTTTATCTGCAGTGGCAAGACTTCCCGCCATTTCTCATCTTCTGTACAATAGATTTTATATTTTTTTTCTCAACCAGCAGTACTGACAGACAAGTGTAGTTTCCCCGCCATCCTTACCGCAAAGCTTCACAGAATCTTCGTAATTTACACACACACCAAAATTTTGTACAAAAGATAGAGGGTCGAATCTGCCACAATATTCCCACGACTCATATCAATCCCAACACAGTTGGCCAAAATATGATAACCAAGAGAGTTGGAGATAATATTACATAATATTCTTGATATCTATTTCCCTTTCTTTTTCATTTTTTTCCCTTGTTTCCTTTATGTCTCCTTGTTAGCAAGTGTTGAGCTAGTAAGACGAGGAAGATTGGACCTTATGATTGACAGCATTTCCTCTTGTTAGGTTCAGTGTAGCCATGTGTGGGTGGAATGGTGATGGGCTTGACATCCGAACTGGGTGAGTCCTCCCCGTTGCCACCATCTCGGATGTTCTTCTGTGACACAATCTTGTAAATTTCTGCAAATACAAAGAAAAAGATACTGGGTAATCCTCTTTTTAGAGTATGAAGTTGGGAATATATTCAATGTATGCAAATGCATTACAGGAGAAAATAGAAATATCACTGAAGATGATGATTAATACCCCCGCCCCGTGAAAACAGCCTTTCTTGACTTTTGGTCGAAAACTGAGGAAGTAGTTCGATCCGCAAGATTTTTCCCCGATTTACTGCCATAGATATGCCGTTTCCATGGCAACGCAGCTTCCGACACATCAAAAAAATATGTTGTACACATCTTCCCAGTAAGACCAATGTGTGTACCAAATTTCATGACTTTCGGTCAAAAACTGAGGAAGTAGTTCGATCCGCAAGGCGTTTCCTTGGTTTTCTGCCATAAATATGCCGTTACCATGGCAACGCAGATTCCGACTCATCCGAAAAATATGTCTTGCACATCTTCCCACCAAGACCAATGTGTGTACCAAATTTCATGACTTTCGGTCAAAAACTGAGGAAGTAGTTCGATCCGCAATGTGTTTCCTTGATTTTCTGCCATAAATATGCCGTTACCATGGCAACGCATATTCCGACTCATCCGAAAAATATGTCTTGCACATCTTCCCATCAAGACCAACGTGTGTACCAAATTTCATGACTTTCGGTCAAAAACTGAGGAAGTAGTTCGATCCGCAAGGTGTTTCCTTGATTTTCTGCCATAAATATGCCGTTACCATGGCAACGCAGATTCCGACTCATCCGAAAAATATGTCTTGCACATCTTCCCACCAAGACCAATGTGTGTACCAAATTTCATGACTTTCGGTCAAAAACTGAGGAAGTAGTTCGATCCGCAATGTGTTTCCTTGATTTTCTGCCATAAATATGCCGTTACCATGGCAACGCATATTCCGACTCATCCGAAAAATATGTCTTGCACATCTTCCCATCAAGACCAATGTGTGTACCAAATTTCATGACTTTCGGTCAAAAACTGAGGAAGTAGTTCGATCCGCAAGCTGTTTTCCTTGATTTTCTGCCATAAATATGCCGTTACCATGGCAACGCAGATTCCGACTCATCCGAAAAATATGTCTTGCACATCTTCCCACCAAGACCAATGTGTGTACCAAATTTCATGACTTTCGGTCAAAAACTGAGGAAGTAGTTCGATCCGCAAGCTGTTTTCCTTGATTTTCTGCCATAAATATGCCGTTACCATGGCAACGCAGATTCCGACTGATCCGAAAAATATGTCTTGCATATCTTCCCACCAAGACCAATGTGTGTACCAAATTTCATGACTTTCGGTCAAAAACTGAGGAAGTAGTTCGATCCGCAAGATTTGCAACGGACCGACCGACCGCCCGACCGCCCGCCCGACTGACCGCCCAACCATCGACTGATTCCAGTATACCCCCTTCAAACTTCGTTTGGCGGGGGTATAATAAAGTTTGTATTAGTAAATCTCCCGTGGTTTTTTATGATAGATTGCTATGGATCACTCATGAGCATATCTCAAAAATGCACACAGTGGAAAAAATCCCAATTACCATCAAATATTGTTCGCTTTAGAAAAATAAGGTAAGTCTATCTATTGGTTTTAATAGATATCCCACATATTTTTGTTATACCGAAAGCAACATTTTTAATAGCACCTTTAATCATAGGTAAATTTAACATCATCAGATGTATTTAGAACTGCGTTTACATTTGTCAATTCTTCTAAAGCCGATAATATCAACAGAAGCATACCAGGAAGTGAGGAAAACCAAAGCAAAAGGGAAAATGAGAAACAAACAAGGAAATTCTGAAGATGAACAGGAATTAATTGAATAAGAGAACAGCGGAGTACATGAAAGGAGACTACATGAAAGGAGACTTACCTGTCAAAATTTGAACAAAGGCTTGTTCTACATTTGTTGAATCCAAGGCTGAGGTTTCTATGAAGGATAGAGTATTTCTTTCTGCAGTGGAAATACAAAAGTGAAGAAGAAGAAAACAGTTATGTATAAACATATACATTTTCACAACTCTACTATAAATTGTAAATTCATGTACATGTGTGTACATGTACACTGTGTATGTGTGAGTGTGAAATCCGCAAGGGACCAATCACAAAAAAAAAAAAAACTTTCCTCTGGTTTGGGTTTCATGCTGATATTAGATTCAAATATTACTTATGTAAAAAGAAAACTCTTTAAATAAAGGTAATGGAACGGTATGACACATGCTCTGACGACAATTTTGTACACTAACCCAATTCTAAACTTCAACCCTGGACTACAAAACACTACACCTAACCCTTCATGTAATACCCAATTGCAACCCTAACCATAACCCTATATATTTTATGAAACAATGCCCGCAGCAATTGTCGCCAGAGCATATATCATCAATTTTCACAATCAAATCAAAATGTTAAAATAGTGTCATATTCTTTAAATCAACACCATCACCCTACCCCCCCCCCCCAAAAAAAAAAAAAACAACAACACTTGAACCGAAATACCTGCTAAAAGCCTCTGCCAGTTGGTGACCTACATACATGTATAACACTCAATTATGTCAATGTCAGCTATTTACAGAATATTAAAATCAATTACATTATCCTGAAATAAATAATAAACTATCCACCTTTATTCTCTCTTCAAAGTGTATACTGATTAATTGCCTCACTACATGTATGTATAAAATATGGGCCCATACACCACCATCTAATTTGCCAAAGAAGTGAAATATTGGCTTGTGAACTGTGAAGGCTACACTAAAAAAGTGCTCGACTATCAAGAGGAATACAGCCACAAGATTTCCCTACTAGTAGTAATGAGTAATGCATTTCTTAGTATTTCCAAAGAGTAATTACTAATAACCCAAGTATTTTTATGAGTCTTTCCCTGTTTGAAGTGACACACACATCAGGGTGACTACCGTATCAAGGTTGTGGTTGGGTATGATATACATAGGGTAAACTTGCTGGGATGTGGCCAAGTTCTAAACTGCAGTTTAGAAAACTAACTTTGCCAAATCAATTCAATGGGTCACAACAATATTAGGCAATAATATCTTACAGGAAGGACAATTCATTTACATGTACATGAAGGAACAATAAATGTTCAAATGTAAGGTGAAATATGGACAAGGTTTCTAGATCCCATTTGCTCACCTTGAATATATCTAAGTTCTAAAACTTCTCTTTTAGTCTTATACAGGTAATAACAAACATGTAATTGCTTCACTAGGCTTAAGCTGGCAGTTGACACGGTGGTCATTTCACATACACATGTACATGTAATAGCCACCTGTGACAATAATACTTTTAAAAGTTGAGAGTAAGGAGCCCGTCCTGCTCTATTCAAATAGACTCAGAGAAATTGTGAAAAATCTCTTCATCCAAAATGACATGAAAAAAACCCACATTGTTTACTCCTTACCTGCAAAGACTTTGGATTCATCTGTTGGTACTGCCCTCAAATGCCTCAGATCACTCTTGTTGCCGACTAACATTATAACAATATTATTATCTGCATGGTCCCTCAGCTCTTTGAGCCATCGTTCTACATTTTCGTATGTTAGATGTTTCGCAATGTCGTATACAAGCAGAGCTCCTACTGCCCCTCTGTAATATCTGGAGGAAAAATGTGAAAAAAGAGGATATATAGTACTTAAATTATGTATAATTGTCTATAAAACAAATACAGTGCCCTAAAATCTATTTCAGAAAGTTCAGACAATCATGAATGAAGACTAGGCATAATGTAGAAAATAACGTACATGTAACAATAGCAAGCCTGACAAAAACAAACTGGCTTGAGATGAACATGTACATGCAAATGTAGATGAACTACTGCAGGTACAAATGTAGATATATTATTTCGACATGTTCAGACAATTAAGTACAGACAACAGTATACTAATTTACAATACTACCACTATTCCCTGTATTGTAGCCAATGTCAATAGACATAATGTGCAAATTGTGCAAATTACAGTCATACAGTGTGAATAAACCCAACCTACATGCACATGCAAATGTACATGAACAGTTTTAGAGTATTCATCACAATACGTGTACTTGGAATCGTCTGAAGCAGATGATGTAGATGTACATGTACATGTAACGCAGTATTATTAAACTACATCTGTACTATTGTCTTGATGTAAATTATTATTACAGTAGTTAGATACAGATAAGCAGTCTACATAAATATGCTCATAAGCCGATACAAGTAACTGTATCGACATGTTTATGCCTCTGACAGAGATTCTGCTAGGATCGAAAACTCAGGCCCCCTTTTGACTCCATTTTACTCCATTGGCTCGCTATTATTGGATAAGCAGTTTTCAGCAGTTTGTTTTGCAGACATGTTTATGATACGTACATGTACGTACAACACAATACATACATGTACATGTAGCTTGACTCATAATGTAAACAATGTCAACAGCATAAATAGATGGGAGGAGGGAGATTTGCCCTTATGCTGAACTCTTATAATAAGCCACTGATACATGAAAATGCCACCCAGTTCGTAAAGAAATATTTCTGCCAGCGAGTTGTAATGCACAAATCACTGAACAAAACATTATAACTTAATAAAATAGCCTTTGTGAAGAGAGTTAATATCAATTATATCACAAGCAAATTTTTGAAGGCCTAATGTATGTGCATTAACCCTTTCGAGACAACTGACCACATTTTGTGGTTTTGCTCAATAAATTTTGATTTAGAGCTCTAAAAAAACATACCAGATGCAGAGTAGAAAGAGCAAAAATTTCTGCACATACATACTACATGTACAGTGTAAGTCCATTTTTGTTGCATGATCATACTGCGTTTGATGCCAGGAATTTTAAGAATGAGAATAAGCTTTAAAATTCTTAAATTGGCAACACATTGAGAGGTTCAAAATCATTGTTTTTTATCAAAATTGGCAATTTTTTCAACTTTTGACAAACTTGTTAACAATGTAAATTGTTTTCAAAGACATTACACCTTATTAGAACCATGTAGCACTAAAAGAAAGATACCATTGTTGCCAATTTGAAGAACAAAATGTGATAAATTTAGCCCTTAAATAATCCCTGTCCTGAAAGGGTTAATAGCGCAAAATATTATACTCAAGTTTACTGTACATGCTGCATTACATGTATGTCTACTGTGCAATCTTGAATCTTCATTGACACAATGTCATCTACATGTTTACTGGCGCTGAGTTTACAATATACATCATCACATGTACATGTAGAGCTCTGTGGGAAATGTATACAGTATACATGTACAGTGTACTCAGTCAAACTGTGTACATGTCATAGATACCTCTACATGTACTTCCTTATAGCTGGCACAAATGGTACATGGCTTGCATAATGAGATGCCCCATCAGTCACAAAACCTGATTATCATTTTCTCAAAATGCTTTGTTTACTGTAGTGTAAGTTAAAATTCAATTCCATAACCATGTCAATGTCTGGCCTTTAATACAAAATGTACCATTTTGCATAGCAAGAATAAACAAAAGATAAATTGACAAATTGTCACATTAATGTGGAATGTATAAGTTATAGTTGGGTCATACACATACAATGCAATTAAACATGTAAATCAGATTGTCATAACTTCAACTGAAAATTGACTTCCCCTCTCATACATGTAAGTATCCAGAATAAGTTACAAATTTTATCATTTGCAACTACAATGTACTGTTATCATGTACATGTACATGTACAGTATATGTATGTAGTTCTGCACAGAAATAATTTGTGACTCACTGAATGGAATTCATTTTCATTTTAATATTTACATTACTAAGAAAAAAGTTCACAACAATAAATAGTACATACAGATTTATTGTGGTAAGTCTGTATGAATACATGCTGTACATGTACTGTAGGTATCATGTTTATCTCATTGTTGACCTCCCAATTCTTTTATTTGTTAAAAGTCAGTCTTTGATTCAAGGCTTAATGAGAGAAAAAAAAAAGAACTTGCCACAAAAAATTAACTTTGACAGGAAATATGTTGTTGCTGAGTAATCAGTACAGAAAAGATGGTGATATTATACCCATTAGGCCATTGATAGTAATATGTCTGTACATATACATGTATACATACATGTACAGTACATGTACATGGGCAGACGTACATTTGTACATGTATTCTGTGAGTGCAACAAGTCTATACATGTAAATTGTACATGCGAATCCAAGTTTTTGTGATTTCACTCGTATTTTTGCTCGCTCCAAATAAGTGATGTACTTGAAACATAAATTATTACTTTTATAACAGCTCCTCCTATTATACTGTTTCCGTGTCCAAACTCAAGATTATGTTTAAAGATACACAGACTCAACGTCATGAATATGTAGAAAGTGTGTAATTTCTTATTGGTGCATCTAAATTTTGTCATACATTGTTGCTTCATAGTTCATACATACTGGTAAATCAAATGAATGTGTATATGTACTTGTTCCTTTCAACTTTCTCAATTTACATTTTCCATCATGCATAACACATAAAATCACACCTTGGCTATCTGACAATGCATGCCTACATGTACAGGTATCTTTTCAGATGTGTATTGGTTACATCACTGCCAGCGGCATGTATAAAATTTCACAGACCTTTCACAGATTGCGTAATATGATGCACAAGTATATACTTAAAAATCTCTTCCATGTACATGTATACACTACAACAATAGACATATATACATTTAGCTGACAAGATGAAGAATGACCAGTAATCAATCACTCACTCATGATCAGTATTTTTGGATCTAAAGTAGATCTTTGTAAAATAATCACACAGGCACAAAGCCAAGCTCGATCAAATGAATATAGGTAGACCTACTCACTGAGCATTTTCACTTTTCTTGCATAAACATACCGTAATGGCACCAGTCGTGGCACGCCCTTGTAATACAGCTTCATTGCTGCAACGCCCTGTGTCAACTGTCCTAGTCTCACCAGAGCGAAATGAACGGATGCGATTGATTAGCAGATATTTTACCAATATAAAAAAGGAACAACTATGCGGCGTTTCGCTCACTGCCGATCGTGCAAAAAATGATGGCAGGAAAAGTTTGTTTCCAAAGAGAATTATCCACGGGGCTTTTTTATGTTCTGCTAATTTGTTTGTAAAACAACAACTTCCTCTAAAAGCAGACTGAAACAAAATAAATAATATGTACCATATTTTCTGTTTTCGATGTAACAGAGCTTAAGTTCCATAGATGTTGGCCAGACAATTTTTTTGCATGAAAAATACTTTGGAAATAGATTATCTTTGTTCAAAGTTAGCTGTCTTTAATACCGAGAATGCCTATGCTCCAGTCTTGACGCGCCATTCCTACAACACACAAATCATGACGTAGCATCCCGGCAAGCGCATGATACTAGTGCGCATGCACAATCCCCCAAAGACAACGCGATAGCTAGATAGCTTCCTGCGTATGGTTTAAGTAGCACGCCGTGTACTGAGTGAATATTTTAACAACAGAGTGATTTATCTTAGATTAATCCTTCCTTTGCAATATCATTTGCGAAGGGTGCGCCACCAGTGGAGCAGCAGAAGCGCCACAGTAGCGTTTTCGCGCCATAGAAGCAAGATGCAATATTTCAGGTGGATTTCATTCACAAGCATTTTCGGCATCGAATGGTGGGCGATTCCTCAACAACCGTGGTATTTTCTGAAAATTATGAATCTAAAACTGTCAACCCCTCCACGACTGGTGACATTACGGTATATTCTTTTCAAAGCTGTACAGTGCATCCTAGAAAAAAGTGAACAGTAGGAAAGTCTCCCCCCAAAAAAATTTCAAAATATTTGTAGGAAATTTTCATACATGTACATGTGGATAGCTTAGGGTCTCTTCTGTCACATGGCACCAAAATATTGGACAATATTTTAAGCTCAAGTGAGCAAGAGCGAATTTGGCGTAAGGGTGCAAAATCTACAATTGACAATAATTGGTATAAATTTATTCTGGCTGCACAGGGTGGTATTTTATGAACAAATTTAAGAGCTGCTGAAAATTGACAGTTGGAAAATGTCTCCCCAAATGAAAATTTCAAAATATGTTCATGAAATTGTTATACCTGTGGATACATGTAGCTCAGGGTCTCTCCTATCAAATGACACCAAAACAAAATGACACCAAAACATCTAACAATATTTTACGCGTAAGTGAGCAAAAGTCATTATTGTGCAATGGTGGAAAATCCATGGTTGACAAAAGATTGTACATGTAATTGGTTCTGGCTAGTATCAGCAAAGTTGAGTTTTGAAAAGGCGTAGAAATTTTCATATTCTGATCATTAAAAGGCAATTGTTGAAAACATAGGCTTTGTTTTCTGTATGTCCTTGACATAATATATCCCATCAAAACTTTATGGTTGACTGCGAAAGCTAGATTGAATAGATAAAATTAAAACACTTAAAAAAGTATGGTAGTTAATTGCTAACTGAAACATAAAATGTTGATGAGATACATAATTACATACAAAGAACAAAACATGTTCTTTAATCAATTGTCTATCATCGATCTAAATATGAAAATTTCTCAGCTTTTTCATGACTCTCAAATTTTGCGATAGCGGCCACAGCAAATACAAATTCTTGTCAAGTCTGGATTTTGCACCTTTTCACAAAAGTTTTTTGCTCACTCAAGCATAAAATATCACTAGATATTTAGGTGTCATTAATAGAAGAGACCCTAAGCTATCCACAGTTATGAAATTTTGCTTAAGATATTTTGAAATATCTCACTGTTAACTTTTTTTCTGGGACGCACTGTAGTTAAAACACCTTAATATATTCAATCTCACAAATAAGGTAGGATGCATTGAGGTTGAATAACATACACCATTCATAAAATTTCTCCTGCATTGTATTTATTCCATACATTTCAAGTAGAGGCATCTAGTAGGGGCACTAATCCAGAAGGGGTTTAAAGGCCAAAATAATTCACTGAAAGTGCATCAAAGTCAAACATCAAATTACATTTGAAGGAGTTTAAGTCACCTTTAAAAAAAGACAAATAAATTAAGAATTTCAAGAACTTAATTGCCAATCATTCACATGTTGTGTGCCAGAGTCCTACTGGTAGAACCCATCCAATAAAACTGGGCACCGGTTTCCTTTCCCTGAACCAGCGACCTAAAATACTCATGGAGATCTCTGTCAAATTTGCCAGAATTTCACATTTCTCCTTCGATCATCCTCAATCATCCCGAGTCAATTTTGCTTCCTAACTGGACCCTATCCAAAGCATCAGAGTAAAGTTTCATATTTTTTCATCTGACACACCGATTTAGATCTACATGTGAGACAACAGAATTGATTTTTCCTAGACTTTGTACATACCTAAAACTTTCTAAAAAATTCTCTTTTTAAACTAGGTGGAATCTCATGCCACACTTCATTATCCAATATGAAATATTCTTTCATTAAAAGCTACATGTATTTACTGATGGAATCCTGTTTCTAAAAGTCTGTTTTGCTTTCAGAATAGCGAATTTCTCCAAGTGTTTTTCTTCTCCAATAAATATGGTCATGTTTTCGACTGCAAATTTAGGCTCGCGAATGCAATTATGAGAGAAAAAAAGAGTTAGCAAAACTGCCCATTTATTTTATTTTAAATGGTTAAACATTGGAGGGTTGTTTTTTTGTTTAACCATAATGACTCAGCCCTAGTTTTCATGGAAGAGACTACTATTAAAGAGAACTACATCTGGGCCTCGTCTTAAAAGAGTTGCTATTGATTTGAATCGATTGCAACTTCAAATTAATCGCAATTGTGTACTTAACACATAGGAGTTGCGATTGATTTTAAGTTGCGATTAATTTTAAGTTGCGATCGACCCAAATCAATCGCAACTCTTTATAAGATGGGGCCCTGTGTGCTATTTGATAGCATTTTGTACCTCTCATGGTCTCAACCCTATGGTACATGTAGATCATCAGCATTACATTTTGGCTTGCTCTATAAAGAGCATGCAATAGCATGCTCAAAGCTTAAAACCTACAAAATAGCACAATCTAGTACACAAATATGTACTGCCAGGAGAGCGTCATATTGGAACTACATGTATGGTAAATGAGGTGACAAAGCTTTTGACTATTTTATTGAGGGGTGGAGCTCTGAAGGAAGAGGGTCCTGTTCAGGCGTCACCGAGGGCACCATAGTTTAACCAGCGACTCGAATATAGGCAGTATGTATTTGGCTTATATCTGTCATCTTTAAGATCTACTGATCTTACTCATGATCACCTGCACAGTACGGTAAAACATACATGTACACAAACAATTTTAAAGAAGTAATGAATTTGTGCTATATTAAACAAGTGATGATGACATCATCAGACACTGATGCCTGAAACAATAGATGTGCAAATTTCTGATCTCACAGTTTGCAATTTTCACTTTGTTTGTGATGTTACATGTATATGGCGTATACAGTATCCGTGAGAAGTCCTACTGTCATTTAGTTCCCCTGAAGGCAATTTGCTTAATTTGCATGACGCCTGTGTGAATTATTTTTTGTCACATGATGCGCAATAGAATGACCAATCGTGTGTATTCTTTTTTTGACGGATATAAATGCAAACCAGATGTTGGTAAATAAGCTCAGGGTGAGGAGGAAGAAATTATCATTACATGGAAAATATCATGCATTTCTCCCTCCTACATGTGGGATCCTGCATGTAGATACTTACGCACTAGTGATTGCCCTATATCTTTCTTGACCTGCTGTGTCCCATATCTGTGCTTTTATCGTCTTGTTGTCCACTTGTATGCTTCTCGTGGCAAATTCAACACCAATTGTGCTCTTGCTTTCTAAGTTGAACTCATTCCTTGTGAATCTTGATAGCAGATTGCTCTTGCCCACACCAGAGTCTCCAATGAGAACCACTGCATCATAAAAAAAATTATAGAAAAACAAATATTCTTATACATGTATCATAACATGAACATTGACAAAATTCTACTTTACAGAATACTCTTAATGGGGAAGTCCACCGTAGTATAAATTTAGTTAATTTAAATTAAGCCTGAGTCATATCGAATATTTCATAATCCGGGATTCGACGGCTTTGATTCGATCGAATACCGGTGCATCGATAAATGATGGGCGGTGAAAACAAGAGTTGCCCACAGTTGCACGCAGTGCATGCATGCACCATGCACCGGTGACCGGTCCGCTGGCATCGCGGGCATATGTATGGGCTCTCGCTGCTCGACATTAACGATAGCCCGCTAGCCAATGGCTAGTATAAATCACAGCGGACGAGCCAAAATCTTAAGTTTCTAGTCCGTATGGCTAGCCAAAATATCACTCTAGTGTCGCACGAAGCGATGCTCATTGTCGACACACCCGACAATGATTCAAATTCAAAGAATTAATAATCTTACTTTGTCTTTGGAGAGCTGAATGGAACACGTTTGTTCGATGCAACAAAAAAAAAACAATACGAAATAAACTTTTCGTCGCTCATGACTCAACTTCATTCAGCTTCAGATATAGATCATTCAGAAGTAATTGCCAATTTGATGAGAGTGTGATATTAGTTATTGCGAATTAAGTAGGAACACTGAGTACTCATGCCCGTATTTATCATGTTCAACTATACAATTGTCAAATTGACAATGCAGAGAGAGTGCAAGAATATTATCGTAAACTTCAGTTCGTAACGACAAAACGATTTTTCCATAGAGAAAGCACAGGTAAAGCGCGACGTCCTCCGCGAGCGAATTAGCGAGTTAGCCAACAGTTTGAACTTTAAAGTCGCCTTCACATTCTCTGCTAGTATATATGCTGTACGTTACGGAGTTTCTTTTTTTATTTGCTTTTTTCATGGTGGCTACAGTAGTCAAAAATCTGGCGGACTACAAATCGATGCACCGGATTTGCCAAAACGAATTCGGGATTCGATGTCTTCGATCGAACACCGGCTAACCAATCGATTCGACTCAGGCTTAATTTAAATAAAAGCAGAAAGATGAGAGAAGCAGATACATGTAAGTGAAAGTTTGAGCAATAAGAAATAAGAAAACTATGAAAGTTTGAAGTTGTGATCGATCAAACACAATTGGTAACTCTGTGACACATCTTGAGAGCTCCTCTCACATTTGCTCTATACAGAAAATTTCAGAGATTTTCATTTTTTGTTATTGATAAAGGAATAGATTTTTATATTGTAAAACCAGAAACTCTCGCAACCTATAACTTTTGCGAATTGTTAATGATAGCCAATTGTGTATCAGGAAACTTTCGCTGATTGCAATAATTTTTATGTTGTTTCAATTGTGATTTTATTATCATTATTTATTATCAGTAGTAGTAGGTTGCGTGTAAAAACATACTTGCAATGACATGTTGCATACTTGATTAAATATTTTCTTTTGAGAAAATGGAAATTTATGATTTTTTTTTTAGTGCAGAGCAAAGGGGAGAGGAGCTCGCAAGATACTTAAAGAATTGTCATTTTGTGTTCGATAGATTAAAACTTCAAAAATTCATAACTTTCTTATATCTTATCAGATTTTGCTCAAAATTTCAATCTGTTTCATTATTTTTTCTGCTTCTTTTCAAACCAACTTAAAAATCAGGGTTAACGTTCCCTTTAAACATGCTACGGGCGAGTCCATAGTTAATACTATCTTGCTTACAGGATTCATAAAAGTACATTTTTTTTCAAAACATATCTTAACTAAGAAATAATATTTTGAAACACAGCTTGGGCCTAGGTTTCATAAACCAGTAAATACTTTAAACCTGTGAAAGCACATGATCCAGCACCTAGAGTATTTCTGAAATCTCAACTGAGCATCTTGATTGCAAACCTTCATGTTTTCTTATTATATTTTAATGTCTGGTATTTTTAATTTCCATGAAATTATGTTCACTATTTATGATGATATTGACCTAACCCTAATGTGCTGGTTGAAATTCAGTTCTGTTACATTTTCTACATAATGTCATGATTAACAATCATGTTTTGTCATTTCAGGCTATAAAAATGAACTTCATTTCTTTCAAACTTGATCTGTTACTTAATCACCAGAGACTACATGTAAATAGGATTCCCCACTAAGCTCCAATAAATTATTGCACAAATGGAGGGGTGCCCGACTAGCCAGTGTGAGCAAGTAAATGCCTCATGACAGTACACAGTCAAGCACAATTTCTCTTTATGATTCTCTGTGGCCTTACCAAAGATATCCCCATGAAAATGACTTCCACATGTATCGGATGAAATTACCTACATTTTATACATGTATACCCATACGTTGTGTGTCCGGACAGGTTGTGTATCCGGACAGATACAGTAATTTGAACAAGTGTGTATGCTATTTTCTAAGAATCTTTAGAAGGGTATGTTTACAACTTTGTAAATGAAAAAAAAATACATGGAAATTAGACATTATTTTTAGCAAAATCTACTATACAAAGAGACAGCTTCATTTTTGCTAAGTGTCCGGACACACCTCTCCCCCCCCCCCCCCCAATCCTACTTTTGATATAATATATAGCTTTACCTTTATGTAGCCTTAAAACCTTGTCTGTACAGAGTAAATTGTTGGTACCCTTTTGAACAAGGTAAGACAATAGTCAATAAATAGACCCTGCTCTCAAGCTCCACATGTTTTTAAATGAGCGCTATAAAAATACCCAATATTATTATTTAAATTGTTTTGTTTGATGAAATAAGTCTGGTGACAACTGCACCACAAACACCAGAGTCCAGACTTTATAGATGGAATGGAATTTGGTTAAGCGTGATTGCAGCTATCAACATGATCAATTAGAAATCTAATTGAACTTTGAATGTAAATCAAATTGCCAGCATTAAAATTTTAAAAACAATTGATTTTACAGCACTCAACAACACTCACTTAGTAGTAATAGTTATTAATACACCTTCATGTACTAGCTACTCTAACAAGTTAGATCATTTACTTACAGAATAATAACTATCCAGATTTTATTTTTAAAATCATGTCATTTTTTCAAGTCTTTCATTTTCATGCATGCCTCTCTAGTCACCTGCTATTGTGTTAAAGTCTGTATCCCAGCCGCCCACTGCTATTGGGTCGGGCAACCCCCTGGTTTGGCCGACCTAGCAGCAGATGTGGTTTCGGAGTGTAGTTCGACTGCTTGGGTTGCGGTGGCTTGCATGGTTGGGGGGGGGGGGAATAGCCCATCTCTATATGAGCAGGCATGTATGGTTTGAACTCTGAAGGCATTGCGGGGGTGACACTTCACTTGCACAATCTCACATTAATTAAAGGAGAATTATCCCCACGAGACTTTTATCATTGCATTAAAACAGAATTCTAAACAGTTTCTGATAAAGTAAAAACATCGTATATTCGAGAATCGAGAGGATGGGAATTGTCGATTGAATCCTCCGATTTTTATTGTTCTCGAGAGTAAAGCAGCGTCGCCATGTTCCCGGTGCGATCGGGCTGTGTGACGTAGGGCATGGAGTTGGCCGTAGCGCATTGTAATTGGCTCGCAATAGTTCACCAACATAATTTTAAAAAGAGTTTATTATTATCAATAATAACATAAATTACGCAAGAGTTTCATAATTAAATTAAATAAATCAATTTATATTATCTACGTAACTATCACATTTGAAAAACATTTATTAGAGTAAAATAATCATCGTAAGTAAAACGTGTTCCAGGACACACTAGCTTGATTATACGATTCGCCCGGGCATAAGCTTAGCCCGTAGATCTACGTGATAGTCGGCCTCCGTGAAATGATCACTGCAGATCACATTTTTCCGATCAAGTTTGAAGTCTTTTCCTTGGAATTTTTCCACGTTCAATATGGTCACCCAACGCTTGAACAATTGCTGACATTTCTGCGGGTCTGGGAACCGATGGAATGATTTCCCTATCGTTTTCTTGGAACAGTTACAACAGCCGAACGCTTGACAATACACCATGTTTACCGTGTGTATATGCAGCGCGGGCTTCATGCAAGCTTGCTACTAGCTAGTGAGTTCTCCATCCCCTACGTCATCACGCGCAAGGTTTTATGGGAAATTTAGAGAAAATGGACGCCGCCAGTAGGAGCAGACGACGTTGTAATCATCGTATAAAGTGGTCTCTATTTTCTGCTCTTACAACGGCATCAGTTGGTCTAAAACGGTGATTTTTATATCAAATTAAATGTTATTTTATTCACTATGACCCTATTTACATTTAAACCCTGGGGATAATTCTCCTTTAAATATGTTATATGATCACTTCACCTAATACCGACCAGTCATAATACCGACCATTAAACGTATCATGGCATCTAGCGCGCGTCTTGCAAATCAACGCATGGGACTACGCGTAGAATGCCTAGCAAAGTTGAGAACAGCCAAAATAGAGCAAGATGAGGAATAGAAACGTAAGTATTATCAATTTATTGTTAATTTTTCATATTTTCATTAAAATAATCTCTTTTCATAAATTGCCATTGACTTATGTACAGGGGTCGGTAATAAAACGCACTTCTCCCTCTATGCGTAAAATGAGATGACTCTATTGCGACGTCATTTCTACAAGAAGTCATTTCTACAAGAACGCGCAAGTATTATCGCTCGTCAGTACCTGGATCTTGTTCCCCAGTATTTGGGTAGTAGTCTGATGAATTTTCATTACGTTTCATGAAGAATCTTTGCCATAGTCGTTGGAAACATCGTTAAGAGGTCAGTAAAGGCATCATACACGATTTACTTTGTCAAGTTTGTGTACGGTACGCAATATTTATCATTCATGTATTTTATTGATTGTTTTTGTTTTGATATTTCTGTCATGTAAAAATCTGAAGTCAAATTTCCTTGTTATTTGGACGAAAAAAGAATGAAATGAAATGAAATTCCCTGCATTTCAATCAATGGTCACATTTCATTTGATGCTCTAGCTAGTATTAGGCCTAACGTTAGACCCTAATTTGTAATTATTCACATGATTCACGATTCATCCGTTCATCATGTTCATTGAACAAGTTAAAAAAACAAGACTGAACACACAACTGTTTAGTTAGGCCTAGATCTACTTGCACTTATTATGAAAGTTAGAGGTTAATTACTAATGTTAAAGTAGACATTCAAAGAAAATCACAAATATGGCAATTAATGCATCACTAGAAACTGGGAAGCTTACAGATGGCAATCGTATAAGTTTTATGTCAACTGCGTATCTGATGATTATAAAAACAACACAAATAAAAGCTCTTCTCAGCATCTGGAATATCCGAGGATTCGCCAGAAATATAGCGATGTTTTGATGTCGTCACACAAGGGATCGATCCTGCTTAAGCAGACGACGTCCTATAATGAATGAACGTAATTGCAATGCAATTATTTATCAAATTATAAAGAGTTTGGTGTATTTAAACATGACCTTATTTCACACCATTATAAAGGGAAAGTGAAACTGATTCTGATAGCTAAAACCGTTTGATTGTAAATACACAGGAGAAGGGTCAATGATCAATGAAATAAACCCCACTTTCAAATTGAAAAGCCCTCCGAATAATAGCAGGATGGTATTTGTTCCCTCTTGAAACGCCGAACATGCCCTGGTGCAAGCAGCTGAAAATACAATGGCGTCTTATTTTGTTTACAAGTGACTGATTCCTTTATATCTTTAACGCTGCATTTTTCATCAAAATAATACCATACACGAAGTTAAGAGTGAGGCAACAGACTAACATTAAGACTGACGCTAGTGAAGGAAGAGAAATAAGTGAAGAGGAGATGACAAAATAGGCTCTGAAAAATGTGTAAGATGTTATGGGACATCGTCTGCTTAGACAGGACTGGTCCATGGTGTGTCGTCACATATCTCAGCAGCGTTCGAGGAGCTCTTCAGCTGCTATATCGGGGGCTGTATTTTACCGTTTTATAATTGATAATAATCATTACTTCAAATGTTTCCAAGCGTTGAATTTGGATAACCTTGTTTAATTTATGCCATCTATGCAATAATAAGTATTAAGCCAATATTTAAAATCATTAAAGTTCTACTGTTAATTACTAAGTTTGAGTAAGCACCGCCTGCTTACAACTGGCATGCAAAAACGAACGGCAACGTATGCCAATGCAATGGCAGTGTAGTACCGGTGCCGTGCACTAACCCTGTGTCTTTCTGTATACAATGGAAACCGGCGATCAATTGTCAATGCAATGACTAGCTCGTAAAGCTATTCCGTGTACACGGTTCATGATTCATAGGCAAAGATACGTGTGCGAGTCTTACAAATCAACCCGTTCTGTATGCGACTCAAGTATTTCTCAAAATAGTAATCGGGATTGATAGAAAGCTACAAAATTCTATTTTTAACAAGGGTATAACATTTTCTCTAAAACTTACCTTTGAATAAATAATCGTACTCATCATCTTTCGTACCCATCTTGTTTCGCTGTGTATGTCTTCTTCAACCTGTTCGGTTACGCCCCTGAGAAGTGACTTCCGGATATGTCACCGGTAGGGATTCCCAAATAAACATATAATGATTGGTACTAATTTGAGAAATAAAAATTCAATCGTTTGAATTTGGGCTTCGCTTAGAACATCAGAATAGTTTGGGAGGATAAACTTATCCGATGCAGCTAGATTTGGACGATTGTGCTCAAGTCTTTGAGATAAACATTGATCTTCGAAATCGGTACAATGGCGGCTCCTAACGCCTACAGTAGTGTGACGTCACTCATATACAGTATATATTATTGGTATATTTTTGGAACAAAAGCATTTGCATTATGGGCAACTCCCCAACCTAAAGTTTTTTAATGATTACAAAACTTTGTATGTTGACTTTAGGTTGTAATATTGCAAATTACACAGAATGACACAATATCACTTTTTCAAGAATGATAATTATATGAATCACCGCCTGGCATCCAACAACATGAGACACATTGTCTATGAGCTGAATGGGGCTATGGGATTCACTTCGCCCTTATTTCATTGATTGGTCCCGGGAGCCTAATCTTACACACACACCTCTCCTTTGAAAAATGTTTTATAAGCTTGCGTATATGGGTATAGTTTGCATTATTTTTCAAAAAGAGCAATAAGGAATTTCACAATGGTAATAGTGGTATGATAAAAGCGATAATTATGATAATAATAATAATAATAATAGTACTACTACTACTACTACTAATAATAATAATATTAATATTAATGATAATAATTTTAATGATAATAATAATGATAATAACAATTATAATGATTCTAATAAGAATAAGAATAATAATGATAATAATTGATATAACAATATTAATGACGGTAATTGCAGTCGTAATGATAATAATATCAGTATTGCTACTAATACTACTATTATTAGTAATAGTAGGCCTAGTAGTAGTAGTAGTAGTTGGTGTTGTTGTATCATTATCATTATTATTATTATCATTAGTAGTAGTAGTAGTATAGTAGTAGTATCATCATCATCATCATCATTAATAGTAATAGCAAACATTTCCAATTAAAGAGTGCTCATAATAATCAGAATAAAACGAAATTCTTAAAAAGAAAAAACAAAAATCCTACCCTTGCAAATTGATTTGTGATATATGCAACATATTTGTTAACCTTCAATATTACCGTCATAGCCCCAGCCATTGTAATTCCGATAACCAAGAACTTTATTATTAAAACCTTATTACCCAAGCCAGGGAAATAAATATCATCAAATTTAGTTGATGGTAACCATTTACTTCAAAACTCCACTATATTACGGTAAATTTGAAATACGAATTTATTATGCACGAATAAATTATTATCACTTGTAAAAGTGTATGAAAAGTGGACATTACACTGCATGCTATAGATTTTAAAGGTGGCGCACTTCAAATTCGTGTAACAACGTCGTCGATGAGACTCGTACCATTTTATATTTTTTCAGCTTTTTATTCTTTGCAACTGATCAGTTAAATTCAGCTTACAATCAATCATAGGCATATACTGGCCCATTTTCGTGAGGAGATTTACCGTCTTTTGCCCGATTATCAACCTTCCAGTTTCTAAATTTTGCTCACTCACATATTCAAGCTGCTCGATGCCAAATATGACTACCCGAAGGTGAGGTGGTTTAAAAAGCCCCCTCTGTACTGCGTGAACCTACCCATGTAACCAATTCGTGGTATCACTATCGATGACCGTCTTTCCTGGAAATCTCATGTTACTCAATAATGTAAGAAGGTATCTCGTACCCATGGTAACACTGGTGTCATTCACAAAACTAAATATTTTTCTCCCGCAGCCCATTCTGCATGTATTATACTGCACTGGCTTGTCTTGTCCCTTCTGAACTATAGTATACTCGCATGGGGCTACTCTATCAAACAAACCCTGAACAAATTATATCTACAAAAAGGGTAATGAAAATCATTTGCAAAAAAGTTATCGTTCACACACTAACATGCTCTTTTACAATAACAAGGTCTTTAAAATAGATGAACTATATTTGTACAATCTCAGTTGTTTTATGTATACCAATTGGGGACCAAATAAAAATAAAATTTATTTCCAATGTTTTTTGGTTCTTTTTTTAAATAATGTACATATATACCCATCTTCCACCGACAAGAACAGTTACAGCACAAAAGACCTTTATATATGTATACAGGACCACAGCTCTGGAACTCCTTATAGATGATACCATTAAATTAGCTGCCACTATATTTCTAAAATTTCCTGCTGAATAGTGGCTTTTGCCATTTTCAAGTGGCAAAAACAATAGGAAAAACATCAATTCGTAGCAAAAATTGAGTTAGAACGTAAATAAAATCATAGCAAAAGGCAAATAAATTTGTAACTTCCCCATCTGTCATCTTCCATCTTTCTTTTTATTTCTATCTTTCTCTCTCTGTCTTTCTCTCTCTCTCTCTCTCTCTCTTACCATCTTAAGACATTGATTGTCATTGTTTACAATATAATGATTTCTGTACACATATCATTGTTACAATTTGATTTGATCAAATTATTCATATTCACTATCGTTATATCACCAATTATCATAATAATTCATGCAAAGGAAAGCAAATTGATCAAATTTCACGTAAACAATGTATCATTGATTTATTCCATATTGGGCTCGATAAAAAAACGCAGAAGTATTTGATCAATTGGGCTCGATAATAAACGCAGAAGTATTTCACTTTTGCCCCCCCCCCCAAAAAAAAGGGGGGAACAACTATAACAATAATAATAATGCAAGGATGATGATGGTATGAACGTTCAGTGGCGGATCCGGGGGGGTACTTCCGGCCCGTGCCCCCCCCCCCCCCTTGGAAGAAAAGTATGCATTTTGACCATAAAGGATCCGCCCTTTTGTCGATTGTGCCCCCCTTTTAGAATGAAAACCTTTTTTTTTTTGTGCTTGTCAGAGAATTATGGAGGGAAACTGGACCCCATAACCCCCCACCCCCAATGAGCAAATTTTGGAGGTCTGCCGCCCCCCCTCCCCCCCCCCCCCCCTCACTGGGTGACTTTTCGAGAAGCTGGCAAGACCAAAAAAAATACGGGTCTACCTTTTCCAAAAGTTGACAAACCTGCATTTGTGTGCGCCCCTCCCCTTATACTAAATCCTGGATCCGCCCCTGTGAACGTTAGCTTCTTCCTCTTATATTTATATCTAATCTTAGTGTGCTGGTAGAGGGGCCTACCGGCAATATTGCTTCAGTTTTATCATAGACAAGGATAATTAGAAGAGTCATCATTGTTTATTAGGTCATCGATAAAACATAGATCGTCGTAACACGTTTTGTTGATCCCATTAGAAGGAATAAACACGAGGTCACCGTTAAAAGATAATCTTGTGCGAACGAAGTCCACCATTACACCAGTAAACTTAAATCGGTTTGCGTGCGCTTCTACTACAAAGGCATTCATTCGGCACGAACAAAATTCGGCTTTAGACGGACTTTATAAGGAACAAGACTGTATTCATTATATTCTTTTTATTCAAATAACCTAAAAATATTGTCATGAGATTCTGGATTGTGTCTTCAACAGGAGGACGAAAGAGTGAGTATATTTCTTCTGACGATTGTGGTTTGTCTCTGTAATAGTCTCTTGTTTCATTTACTTTTGTAGCAATGTACTTTTCTCCCCTTTTATAAGAATTTATGAAAAACAGATTACCTATTAAAATTAATTCTTTAACCAAGTTATATATATTTGACCAAAATTGTAAGCGTTTGATTGTACGACTACTGTTATTTATTTTCATTTGAATATCCTTATAAGGTTATACTTAATTTCCTAACTCCTTTATCATCAAGCCGGCTAGTTGACTGAGGGCAATCTTCTGTGCACACCAGCAAACATTTACTCTGTTTGCTAACGTCATAGCACAAAATGAGTAAAACTAGATGGTACCTGGGTTTTTACGTTGGGCCATACTAGTAATCACAGGGCCAAAATTTGCACCTATCAATTTCATCACACATTATATGCTATGCTGTAATTTATTTTAGACTATATATGATTTAAAAAATAATTCTTATCTCTCTAATAAGTGCCTTTTTCTCCTTCTGATAAGTGCAATTTTACTTCGGGCAGGTGCTCTTTTTTTTTTTTAATAAGTGCCTTTTCAAATCTAATAATTGCCCCCTTTTCTCTCTAATATGCGCCCTTTTCTCCTTTAACAATAACTTATTTCAAAGGAAATTAATTTTTTTTGAAAGCTTTGGTAAATAGGTCTAGGAATGACGGTGAATCCAAATTTAGTGAAGCAATTTTATGCTCATTTACTGGTAAACTGTTACTGTTGCCCTATACTAGTGTACATCGCAAAAACTAGGTCTCTCTGAAAATATTTTGCCCTTTTCTCTTCTAATAAGGGCCCATTTTCCACTTCTAGTAAGTGCCTCTTTTACTATTTAATAACTATGTACCCTATTCCTCTTCTCATATTTTCCACCTATTTCCCACTGTTTCTTACAAAAAGAGTCATAATTATGTAGCTTCAAAGAATCGGTGCGGCTTTGTGTAGTAACAAGCAGGGGCGGATGCAGGATTGAGTAAAAGAGGGGGCCCAAAAATGAAAGTTTGTCAAAACGTAGACCCGTATTTTTTTAGTCTCGCCAGCTTCTCGAAAAGTCGCTCAGTGGGGGGATCCCACTGAGTTTGCATACATTATTTGTTGCTGTGTCCGGCAAGCTTTCAGGTTGTCAACCTTTGTTTGAAAGGTATGTATACAATTTGCATACATTACCGAAGCGGTCTATTGGGGAAGCTAAAGGAGTGTCCAAGACCACAATAAAAATGAAGAAGACGATGCTTGATAATATATCAAAGGGGAAGTCCACCCTGATTACAAGTTGGTTTTAAAAGAAGCATAAGAATTAAAGAAACATATCAGTAAAGTTTGAGCAAAATACGATAAGAAATAAGAAAGTTATGAATTTTTGAAGTTGTAATCAATGATACACAAATTACCCACAAAAAATATTAATTTCCATTTTCTTATAAAGAAAATATTCAATCATACAAACATAAATGCACCTTATATATATAATCATTGTTTTTACACAAAACTTATATGAAACAAATATATTCCTTCATCAAAAACTTCATCAATAACTTCAAAAATTCATAAATTTCTTATTTCTTATCGGAATTTGCTCAAACTTTCACTAATCTGTTTTTCTCATATTTCTTCTTTTATGCGAATCAACTTAATACCAGGGTAGACTTTCCCTTTAATTAGACTTTAGGGTAATACCAATGTCACAATACTATCGTTTTTTAGCTTTAATGTTCACCCCATTGAAGGTGCCCCTTTTTGTTGGTGCTCCCCCTCCCCACACTCACACTTTGAAAGATGCACCGCCATCCCTGGGGCACTGTCAGGCAAAGGAGCATTCATGCATGCATGGCCTAAAGATGGATAAAATTAATACGAAAGAGCAAAGAGCAACCGAGAAAAAAAGATGTGGGAAAGGGGTCGTATTATGTTTTTACTCATCCTTCCTTTCTCCTAGTCATTTTTTTTTTCTTTCTCTCTTTTCTCGATGCTTTCTTCTTCTTCTTTTTTTCTTTCTCTTTTCAATTCTTATTCCTATTTTTTTCTTTCCCCCTTTAGTTCCCTTTCCTATTTATTTCCTATTTCTTTCTCTATTCCTCTTCTTTTTCCCCTTTTTTCTCTCTTCAGTTCCTTGTATGGGAGATTGTTTTTTGGGAATTGCTATTGTACCAAAATAAAAAAACCGCATTGTTCAGTGATACTGACATTGTTTGCCTTTTTCAATAATTTAGTCTCGCAGCTCTTTCTTATCATTGCACTTCCTGTAAACATATTTTTATATTTTCTATTTTTATCTACTATTGTCTCTTATTGCTTTGTTTAGATCAGCAAGCATCGTGTTAAGTGGACAGTCATGTGCTTTAATGAGAGCTGATAGAAATGAAACGAAACAATTTCCATAAAAACACGAGGAAATAGATTGTATTAAGTCATTAATTGCTGTACACATATTCAAAACATAGATTGGAGGCTGCAATGTTAAGGATATACAAAAGCAGCCTCAACAACAGAACTCTAAACCAGAACGAATGCTACATCGAATACAGTGTAACAACCTCCTTCTTGACGTGGAATGATCATGATGTCGGGTCGTGAAGTTTAAAGAAACATTTCGGACATCGTGAAAGCCAGCAAACGATATTCCAACTGGATATTGAGCCATTTTCAACTAATCACTGCAAGCTTTGTTCTTCTCTATAAGAGGACCCGCTATGAAGGCTCTGGAAGCTAAAGTTGTAATTTTGGGCAATGAAGGTGAGCTCAATCTGAAGATAACATCATAATACATATATTTAAATTAAATTTAAGTTAATAATTCAGTTAAAAGAGGAAAAAAAATGCATTAGTGAAATATTAGTTTGACATGAATGGTCACTGCAACATTGCAACATTTACTTTTTTAATTTTGAAATCTAAATTGTTGAAATTGAAAAACAAATAATTTTGTATTCACTTTTGGTATCAAAATAAGAAATAATCCAACTATATAGCATTACACATCATGGCCGAATAACGGGAAGTTCTTCGGAAGTTCGTATCATTAGCGATCTCAAGTCAAAACTTTTTTGTTTTATTTGCAAGATTTATCTCAAACTTTCACTAAATTGTTTTCTTTACTTTTCTACATTCACTTTATTGAAGTTTCAAACCCGCTTTGAAACATTTCCAAGAAAAAAGGGTTTAGTATAGAAAAATAATATCAAGGTAATATATGCTCTCTTTATACAGGTGTGGGCAAGACAAGTATTGTTGTGAGGTATGTCGGCAAAATCTTCAGTCAACAAGTCAGTCCTACTGTAGGAGCATCATTCTTCACGTTCAAAATGTATGTTGAGTTATTCATTTTGATGGTTGTGATCTTTGATTAATCATTTGATTGAGTGGCAAACTTAATTATTTGTTGAATCGAAGGTTCGGTCACACGGATCAATATTTGCTCAAAGCAGATGGTTTACACCGTTGTCGAAGAGGGATGTCCTGGTGGCAGGGAGTCCATCCTGGGGGCAGAAAAAGAAACTAATGAGGGCGAACATATCGTTTTGCCCCATCCCCCCCCCCCCCCCCCCCCCCTCAACAAATCCGGAGGTGTAAAATGAAATAAGGAAAAATTAAAATTATGCAACTTCGGGAAATGAAACCTTCCAAACAATGAAAGATCAAACTTCAATTTCGCCGCGCGCTGCGCCCGTAAATTTTCTAATTTACCCTGCTTCATAACCGTGGAAAAGCTAGTGAAAAAACGTTAACAAATAATGGCATTTTTACCTATGGCATTTTTTCCTCTGGCATTTTTACCTCTGGCATTTTTACCTCTGGCATTTTTACCTCTGGCATTTTTTCCTCTGGCATTTTTACCACTGGCATTTTTACCTCTGGCATTTTTACACCGAACCGTTCTTAATGACGATAAGACAAATGTGATGCTTATTGGACCACGATCAATTCTTAATAGTGTAAAGGATTTTTCTGTCACACTAAACGGCAGTTGTCTGAAAAGAGTTAAAGTTGCCAAGTGTCTAGGTGTCATGATCGATGAGGAGTTGCGATGGACGGAACATGTGGAAAAAGTTATTAAGACTGCTCAAAAAAATATTAGTGTAATTAAGCGAGCAAAAAGTTATGTTCCAACCAGGTCTCTGAAACTTCTATATAATTCCATCGTCCTTCCTCATTTTGATTATTGTTCCTCTGTTTGGTCCGAAAGATTTCAAAGACAAACTATTAAACTACAAAAGGTTCAAAAACGGGCTGCCCGTATAGTGTTGGGAGAAGGATTCGATGTATCCTCAAAAGATATGTTTAGTCGGTTAGGTTGGATGCCTATTCAGACACGTTTCCAGTTTGGACGTGCAGTGATGATGTATAAAGCAATGCATGGCGTGGCACCAGAATACTTAAAAAAAATTTTACAACATATCAGCTCTCTACATGATCACAGCACAAGACATGCTGTAAGAGATACATTGCGTGTACCTAAATTTAGGACGGACACATACAAACATAGTCCCCTAATATCTGGAATTGCAGTATGGAACCAACTTGAAACTTCTATCAAAATGTTGCCTACTTTAAACAGTTTCAAATACACTCTAAAAGCTCTGTTATCTGCAGAGGAGATGTAAGCTGTGAACTATATGGGGATATTATGCATAGCAACTTCTTTGGTATATGTGTTGTTAATTAATTATTTTCCCCTCATTTTGATGTGTGGTTATCATCCATATTTTAATTTGATTATTTCACAGTTTACAATGCTAATAATCTTTAATTTAAAATTCGATTCGAAAATTCTTGTAAATAGTCAATGAATATTACTGAATGATTACTTAACTAATGAGGATACCGATTAATGTGTATTATACGTGTTTATGCTTGTGTATTTATATATATTGATTATTGTTGATGTTATTTGTTTTATTGTTACCAAACAGGGCCTCATGGAAGGCCACCAAATTGGTGATATGAGCCACCCTGTATAAATATCAGAAATAAATAAATAAATAAATAAACAGTCTCCCAAATCATGTTGTTGGAATGCCTTCCTGTACAGGACTGAATTCTTTTAAAAGGCGTGTGCATAGATTTCTTTTGGCAAATCGTATTTCATGACTTCAATGTTTTACCTATTGCCCAATATTTTTCCTTAAATTGCTTTTTATATATTTTTTAAATGAGTTGCAGTGAACCAATGATTAGCCTTCTGGATCCTTGGTGTTTTGGCTGGCTATTGTTCACATTTTGCATGTTATATACAAAAAAAACATTAAATAAAAAATGATCATACAATGAATATACATATGCAAACAATACATAGTAGAAAGCAGCAGGCCAACCATTGAGAAAAAATAAAAGGGAAAGAGAGAGAGGGGAGAGAGAGAAAAAAAGGGGGGAGTGAGAAGAGATAGTTGCATTCACCAAGAAGAAGCCGGCGACACACCCACCTGCTGCCGAAATGATAACTATTCAGCTTATAGACTGATCAAAACTTTAAGGTTGACTTCTGAACTCATATCGTTTTATTTTTCAACCAAAGAATATCGAGAAAACAAAAAGTCACCAGAGGTATATTTCAGTATGCGATTAGTGGCTGCGTCATAGCCCCGTAAGTATAAAACAATTCATGTTATTGCTTTTTTTTCTTTTACCCAAAGGAACGTTGATAACCATCGAGTCAAGTTACAATTATGGGATACTGCTGGTCAAGAGAGATTCAAAGCCATGGCTCCCATGTACTACCGCAAGGCAAATGCAGCTTTCATCGTCTATGACATCACAGACTCAAAAACATTTGAGAAAATGAAGTTCTGGACCGAAGGCAAGTACCATGTCCAAGTGAATAAATGACCCTTCACTCAGAGTCATTTGATTAGAATTATTATTACCCTCTTTTCCAGCCTTGAAATTGAGACTGAAATTGGAATAAAAAGTGAAAGCTTGAACTTCATTATTTTCACTCTCACTTTTACTGACACATTCTTAGTTATGTTTTGAAAGGAGAGCTCTCATAAGTCAATGCATGTAGTGGAAGCATATTCAGGGCCCTGTTGCAGAAAGCGCAACTTGCAATTAAACGCAACTCTTTGTGCAACGGGCCCCAGAAGGCTTAATTCACGATTTCAGTATCATTTCACCTAAAAGTTATTATTTTATAATATCATAATTGACAGGAATTCAAATTGTCCTCTATAGAAATTCGTTGACATGGATTTGCCCGACTTTAGAGGGAAGACATGTCTCATTGGTAGTAGTGTCCCTGTATTAGAGAGTTGCGACAACTGGGGATTTGAACGCCATTTTGTTTCCACTATATATTACGTAACATTTCTATTCAATTCCGATGAGCACCTGGGTGTTCTCAATAGAAAGAATTCGAACGCCATTTTGTTTCCAGAAAAGTGGGACGTACATGTCGCAACTCTTTAAAGGAGAATTACGCTCAAAAATAAAGACGATAGTGTTCAAAGGTGTTATTTATTCCTACTTGTTAGACTATATGGCTTCGCGTCAAAATATACGAGATCGATACGAATCAAATTTTTCTGAGCAAAATTTACCATCTGCTAGCAATATGTATCGTCTGCTAGCAGCACATGGGGGCTGCCATTTTGTTTATGTGTACAAGAAGATTTTCTCAATGCTCAATTGCCTTTTTCAAAATTAAAAACCCATTTGAGATTAAAAATATAGAATAGATATGTCAATTTATTTTTAAACTGAAGATTTCCTTATATATTTCTGTTGAAAATGGATATTCGCTTAATAGAAATCTATTTTCTCGATACTGGACGTATGGGACGGAGCAAATTAATTCAAATTTTATGGATGCTTCTTCCCTGAGCATCTATAGCGGCAAACTATGCATTCACCTGCTTTCGGATAATGGACTTGAAAAGTCAGAATACATGCTGCATATATTATGTTCTGCTCTGTTTGGCAAACCCAAGAAAATAGATTTTTGTTAAGCAAAACCAGACAATTTAAAAGTATCATTATAAAGATTTAATTTTTATAATACATGTAGACACCCACTTTATATTTTCCGTCACATATGGGATTTTAGGTAATGAAGAAAATCAATTTAGGATTTGGATTCAAAATATCTTCCTGACTGGAACATTTCTTAATGGTTCATGTACAACTCCAAATCAGCAAGAAAATGGCAGCCCCCATGTAAATGAGTAGGAGACGATACCGGGTGTTGGAATATCTTTATTTATACCCTTTTCTGATATCTTATTAGAAAATGATTTAGGCCAATAAGTAGGAATATATTACACCTTCCAATATAAGTAAATTTGTAATCAGGGCTTAATTCTCCTTTAATACAGGGACACTAATTGGTAGGCCATTATACAGCGTACACACGGAATTGGTATGGATGTACCCCCTACGCTCGATGGAAAGAGAGGGGCTATAGGTGAGATTGTTACCTTGCTTCGACGGGAGCCCGGATAGCTCAGTTGGTAGAGCACTGGTCATTGTAATCCAGGGTCCCGACTTCGAATCCCGGTCGGGGCATTGTAATTTTCTCACATTTATTCAATAAGATTCATTCTCTAAAAAAATCTGCTTGCCATTTGAGTTAAATTTATGAATGTACTATGTTTAATTTGCCTTTCTTTCTTTCTTTTTATCTGCAGAGCTCGAACAAAATATAGACGGTCCAATAGGTAATGTGCTGTATAATTATGGTTTCATGATTATATATAACTTTGATTTTACCCTATAATGAGTGGCGGGTCCAAGATTTGAAAGAATGAATGAGAAATAGAGGGGAGACAGAGAGAGGAGAAGGGAAGGAGAAGAAAAGAGAGAGGGGTGGGGTTGCTGTTGAAAACGACACATGAAAGCAATTAGCTCTTGAAATCATATTCATTTCACCTCTCCCAAAGTGATAATCACTGTAAATGAATGAAAAATAGGCAAGCATGTCTTTCTTTTTTGGCAATTGGATTTACTGCTCTGACGAAGATTCTGCTAGGATCGTGTGTGTGTGTAATTGGGTTTTTACAGACGTGTATCAATCAGATATGATTATTTACGTCTGGGACCGACCTTTAACGTCACCATCCGAAAGACGTGACTCAGTGTCGAACCTTGGTCCGCTGAATCAGTTTATAACTTCCACTGGTAGCTGGATTACAGGCGCACGCCACAACGCCCAGTTTCTGCTAGGATCGAAAGCTCAGGCCCTTTTATAAGCAGTTTTCAGCAGCTGGTTTTCGAAATTTGTATATTAGGAGGCTATTCCTGTTTGTCGAGCTGTCATGAAAGTATTTTTAGTTTTGCCACCCCTAAGAAGGAGAGATAACATAACAATCTTCTAAATCAAGGCGCGATTTACGCTCGAATCTTTATGGAAAATTTTATACATTTGACGACAGGTAACATGATAAATGGAACATTTTGATGTTGTTTCTTCAGTAATGTGCATACTTGGCAACAAGTCAGACTTGGCTGATCGTCGACAAGTATCGTCTGAAGAAGGCTTGAAATACGCCGCCAGCATTGGAGCACTCTTTTTCGAGACCTCTGCGCTTAAAGATGAAGGTTTGTTTTCTCTTCTTGTCCCTAACCTAATTCCTTCGGTTTCTTCTTTCCCTTTTAATTTTGTTAACTTCTTCTTTTCTTTCTTGTTTCCTTCACATTTTTCTCTTTATTCCTCGTCTTCATCCTCTTTTTCATCTTCTTCTCCTTCATCTTTTCTTCTGACCTCTTCTTCCTCTTCTTCTTCTTCTCCTTCTTCTTCTTCTTCTTCTTCTTCTTCTTCTTCTTCTTCTTCTTCTTCTTCTTCTTCTTCTTCATCTTCTTCTTTTTCTTCTTCTTCTTCTTCTTCTTCCTCTCCTCCGCCTCCTTCTTCTGTTTTTCTTTTTCTTCTTTTTCTTTTTCTTTTTTTCTTTCTTCTACTTCTTTTCCTTCTTCTTCTTCTTCTTCTGCTTCTTCTTATCTCTATGATACTTCTTCTCTATTGTTGCCTTTATTGATAGTTTCCATGGAGAAGAATAAAATAATTTCTTTTGAATGAAAAGTCATAATAATTTTGTCCTATTTATTTTGCTAAAGGTGTCTCTGAAGCTTTTCTGCGTGTCTCTTTGGCTCTCATCTCATTGGCATCAAGTACCAGTATATCTGGTATGACCGTCAAACCATACGACACAGGCCGACGTCAATCAGCCGACATCACCGCCTTCCCAGCTCATCTACAACTCCTTCGGGACAAGATCGAAGAGGAAGGAAGACTTGGAGAGGACGATGACGACGAGGATAGAGAGAGAAATGGGATAGGTTGCTGCCAGACATGACGAAAGAATCGAACTGCGTCGTTGCAAGGATGCAATCATTATATTAGACCTTTGGCACAAAATTCGAGCTAACATTAGTACGGTATAAAACTGGCGATGCTTTGAGGTTCAAAGGTGAGGAAGAAAGGTGCAGAGAAGTAAATTCATTAAAAGTTTGAAAACGAGTACTGATGCAAGCAAGGTGCTGTAGCAGTTTGTATCTGAGGAATACCCGTTAAATTTTCAGAAGATTTTGCAAGCTTAGGTTACAATCTTTGAAAGAAAATTGGAAATTCATAGTAGCCTAACAGTTGTACGGTGGATCAAAAATCATTCTAAAAAATGATATAGCAGAAGAGGGCGTTTTGCGTGCACTGTTTTGTAAGGGGGCTTCTTGTCTCTTGCCGGAATGTCAACTTCCAGTTTCTAAGATTTGGTGAGGAGCAAAGCAAACAAGAAACAACAAAAAATTAAAGAGCCCCTGGTGTTCAATTATGTATGCATTTTAAAATATTTAATATATGATTCCATCACTGAAATTTGTTAAGAAAGGTATGAAATAAAGCACATTGGGTCGACCTCATTCATGCATTGCCAGAATACGAGGTATAATGTGCTCGCGATGGTGTATTTTGTTGCTGAAAGAGTGAGAAGATGTATAGAGAAAGTGTAGTTGACATAAAATTGAAAGTTTGAACATGTATCCGGATACTTGTTTAAACAAGTATGATGCCTGCATTTGTTTAAGAATTTTCAGGGTGGTGCCAGCCCTATGTGCCAGCCCTTAGCCCTCTTTTCAACACCGCCTCTTTCGCTTATATGTTTAATGAAATGATTTGCTTACGTGTATCACCTACATTTCTAAAAGTGTACTTCATTTTTAAAATATGAACATTGTAGGCCAATATCACTGTCGGACTAGATGCAATATGCAATGATTTTTTTTTACATCGATACCTGGGACAATGCTAATAAGGGGACTCAAATTATAACAATAGTTTTCTGTCGTCTGTCTAGCATGTCAGTTATTTTCACACAAGAACAGACATAACTACTTATTTAAATCATCATAGGTTGAGTTCTCCAATTTCAGGAATGCGCAATGAGCTAATGCAAATACAATTCTGAAATAAAATGAATGACGTACTTTATCTCGGAAAAAAATATGTAAGAAAAAAATTATATATATACAGGGTTATACTGCCAGCCATACGATGTTTTTAATCATTCGCTCAATATACATGTAATTGTTATATAAATTGCTTTTGGTTTCGAGAAATAAAAAACTACATGCTTTCACTGTATTGATACAGATATGCAACAAAATCATAACGAAATAGTGCCCCTCAGTGGAATTTTTTTTAATTTTAACTCATAATGATATTGTACAGACATTAAAACGTTAATTTTCAACCAGTTTTTAACGATATTTGAGTTTTTAATGTGTTTGATTTGAGATTTTGTTTGGTCGAAAATCAATTGAATGTATATGTTTCATGCATAAGTCATAATTCATAATGTGCAATCGTTTCATCAGAGAACCTTGTTTTTAACATTGTAGATTGAGAGTTACTGGCCCGTATTCTGAACTCCGGTTTAACTTAAACTCGAGTCTAAGTGTGGTTTAAATCTGCCCTTTAGACCGGAGTTTAAGAAAATCACATTCTGAACTCCGGTTTAACTTAAACTCCGGTCTAAGCGTGGTCTAACTTTGTACAGAAAGTTAGACTGCAGCTAGGGGTAGTTTAAGTCCGGTTTAACTTTTCTTCATGCACGGCCACCGCAGGATAATGTTTGCAACTGATGCGGAAGAGTGGTATTACGAAAGGTTTTAAAGTCTGCTGGCACCAGCTTAGAGAAAGGTAAATTTACCTTCGTAAAGATGAAAATCTTCTTTTTCTTTTTCTTTTTAGCTGGATCTAGAATCGTAGTTAGATTTAACGTTTACCGGCACTGGGCAGTATTCATGACAAGCGCTGTCATTATCGCAGAACTGACTTTGCAACAATCTTCCGCGCTCGCGCGCGAGCAAGCATAGCTCTTTACACCCTAACCCGAGCCGTGCCGGCCGGCCCGCGTCTTTTTTTTTTTGTAACCAAGCCTAGGCAGATTTCGCATTTTTTAATGAATATTCATGACGCAGGGTCGGGAAACGATTCCGATTGGTCTTCATGAAAGCACGGTCGGTGCATGGGGGGGGAAAAGTCCCTGGCCTGTTCGTACGTACGTACGCATATTACTGCGGCGCTATATTTCGATCGTGTGTGTTGAACGTGTAGCTAATCGCCTACGTTCATGTATGTATTGTTTAATTCTCAACATATTCACCCCACCTATGCAATGTGACACGTAAAAAATTGGATTGAGCAGTCAATTTCAAAATCAAGTTTTGCATTAATTTATTGCATGTGCGTAGATCTAATTTAGTAATTAGCTCTTTTGAGGACACCCTCCTTTTCCGACCAACATTGACACTGTCACTGGCATTACTCTGAAAATAGGTCTAGGCCTAGGCTATGCGTACCGGTATATTGACAATTGCCCATCGTAATGTTCTCCACAAATGAACTTTACAACAATATGCAGAATCAAGACACAGACTCTAGGCTAGGTCTAACAACATTAGAGTCTTACTGTTCACGTTAGAAATTAAATTTCCTTGCATGCACACTGTAAAGTGTAATTAGCACTTGCACCCTGCTCCTGTAACGCACATTGCCCTGAGTTAGTAGAAGAACTACAAGAGTCTTCAGGACTGAAAGAAGCAGACTACTACTAACGTTCCAATAGTAGTACTAACGTTAGTACCAAGAAAACAAATTATTTTGGTGACCTTTTACTTTTAGCTGATGAAAACAAAGTGCATAACTAGGCCTAGTTACTGTAGGTAGATCTACCCCCATCATCAATCATTTATTAGTACTGATTAGATCTAGGTCTAACTCATCATGCTTATTGACCTTAAAATAACATTCACTTAATCTAAACTTAACTGAAATTGAAAATTGTAACAAAATTGGTCTAGAGTAGATCTAGACTAGAGTAGGCCTAGTTAGAGTCTTGGCTAGACATAACTGCAAATTTGATGATATCACACCGTCACATTCCGATTCCATTTTGAAGTTGGGTCTACCACACGTCTATTATTAGGCCAGCATTTTGAGGGATACGTGGAGGCAATTCTAACTCTTATATTAAGATCTAACTTAGATCGGTAATACTTAGATTCAGTGCAGAAACGTAGGCTAGGCGCCTACACGTACGTTGAACACATACGATCATAATACGCGTACGTGCGTGCAGGCCAGGGACTTTTTTCCCCCACGTACGTACGTACCGTACCGGCGACCGTGCTTTCATGAAGACAAATCGGAACCGTTTCCCGACCCTGCGTCATGAATATTCATGAAAAAATGCGAAATCTGCCTAGGCTTGGTTACAAAAAAAAAAGACGCGGCCGGCCCAACCGACGCGACCGATACCCTTTTATCTCATCCGATCCCGGGCAGTGCTGAGCTAGCTAGCTGAGCCTTGCTAGGTCGGAGCTGACTGTTGTTGGGAAGTTGGGTTCCGAAGTTAGAGCTACAGAAAAAAAAATTCAACGAAACTAGAAAAACAGATCAATAAGAGCTCAGCTCCAGAGATTATTGCAATTCCGCCTGCAATTTCAAAATTTGACAGCTGACTCAGTCTCAGATTTAACGTTAAAACTCAACTCTGCTCGATATCTAACGTTACTTATTATAGCCAATATCTTACTTCAACCTCCCGGTTCAACCTTCGTTTGGAAAATACCAAAATAGGGTCTAACTTTTAGAATCTATTAGTAGTTAGTACAGTAGACTTAGTCTTAGACTAGTAACAAACGTAGTTTAGTATTTACAACTTTCACTATAAAGTATGTCTGACGTTGGAATATCTATTTAGAGTCGAGATGCTATCTTGGAAAAAGGAGAAACATTATTAAGTTAGTCCAGGAACTTGGCAATACATTGTCACCAGATTATTTGTGTAGGCCATGCAGCAGCTAGTAGCAACTAACGTCAGGTTCTAAAGTATCACAGTGCCCTTCTTTATTATACATCTATGACATAGGCCTAGATCTATAAATGTCTGAAGTAGATCTAGCTAGGCCTAACTCTTGATTACATGCATTCAAATTGCGTACTATTATCTCCGATAATGTGCCCTTCATATGTTGGTACCCGGTAAAGTGTACAACCGTATTGACTTTTCAATGAAATGAAACGAACAAGTTTGTTTTTCGGTCTAAAAGTAGGCCTACTGTAGGTTACATGTCGTTTTTCCGAAGGTTCGTATTTCCGAAGGTTCGTTTTTCCGAAGGTTCATAATTCCGAAGGTTCCTTATTCCGAAGGTTCGTTACTCCGAAGGTTCGTTTTTCCGAAGGTTCGTTTTTCCGAAGGTTCTTTTTTCCGAAAATGAAATAGGGTTCATAATTCCGAAGGTTCGTATTTCCGAAAATGAAATGAGGTTCGTATTTCCGAAAATGAAAAAGGGTTCGTATTTCCGAAAATGAAAAAGGGTTCGTATTTCCGAAAATGAAATAGGGTTCGTATTTCCGAAAATGAAAAAGGGTTCGTATTTCCGAAAATGAAAAAGGGTTCGTATTTCCGAAAATGAAATAGGGTTCGTATTTCCGAAAATGAAAAAGGGTTCGTATTTCCGAAAATGAAAAAAGGTTCGTATTTCCGAAAATGAAAAAAGGTTGTAAATTCAGAGAATACGGCGTCAATCCGTATTTCGGATAGGGAGGAGGGGAAAGACGGCCAAGTGTAAAGATATTCATTTCGTACTCAATAATCATAACAATGATGATAAAAATTATAATAAAATCCAGAGAAATAGCCATTATATTATCGTAATTCCTATCAATATTATGATGATGATGATGGCTTCTTCTATAGCGCCGGTATCCGCCTCAATTGGGCGCTCATATTATGATTATTATTATTATGATTATTATTATTATTATCATCATTATTGTTATTATTATTAATATTATTATCATTATTATCATTGTTCCTATTATAATAACCAATATTTGTGAGCGAGCGTAGAGAGCGAGCGCCTCAGGAATACATGTTTCATTTCTCATAAAATGATATTACTTCGGTGATTAAAATACATACTGATGTATTGAAGAAAGTGAATGATCGGATTCGGGATTAAATTTGCTACAACGAAATTGGCTTGAAGTTATTTATATAATGTATATACCGCTTTGGAAAATGAGACACACCAAAGTTCCAAGTAGATCTTTACAAGCAGAAAATGGCCACGTCTCGCTTCCCAAAATAAAAGGATGTTCGGGCACCACGCTGCTGGATTCCAGCGAGCCAAACATTGACACTTTATTATCTTTAAGATGTAATTACTTCGTCAACATTCAACATAAATTGTGATTAAAAAAGTATACTATGAAAAGTGCATACTAAAAATAAGGTGGGGGCGTCCTGCATCCCTAGCCATCAGAGCTATCTATTACAGTGTTTGGCCAACTCGGCTCCATGTAGGTAGCAATATGGCGCTTGTTGCTTTGTTAGGCAAGCACTAAACAAAGGAATATACGCCATGTTGTGCCCAAATAAACCGAGTTGGCCGAAGTCTGTAATATGGCTCTGTAGATGACTCTACAAGCCCTCCCCTCCGGTCCCCAAAACAACAACAGCAGCAATAAAAACAACAACATAATATTACAGAGAGTTCATAAAGGAGTCACTGCTATGTTTAATAAATAGCCTGGCAAGTAGCACAACATATTATTGATACGTATAGGCTATAGGCCAATTATACGATCATGACAAGGGAAATAAAAGAAGCAATAGTAGAGTAACCGGTGCAATATCTAAGTCTGGTCGCATAACTCCATCCAAAATGACATCGTCATCGTAATTTTTGGTAGTCCACTTCATAATAACAATTTTAATAATAATAACAATAATAACAACAACAACAATAATATTATGAATTATAAAAATTATAATACTGATAGTATTAGTAATAATAATAATAAAAATACTACTACTACTACTACTAATGATAACAATGATACTTATAATAATAACAATAATAATAATACAAATAATACTAGTAATAATAATAAATAAATGAATAGATACCATAAACAACCAAAGCCGAAGAAAGATGGATCGTAACAAGTTAAAGAAGGAGTCTTATCATCAGGCTGATATGATTATCATAAAAGGAAACAAAAGTAAAACCAAACTATAATGCAAATTAAAAGCAACATACAACCAAATTTGAAGGATAGTGGATTAAAATGTTAAGTTTTCTTTCAGTCGGGCTAAAATAATTATCATACAGGGAATAATCCTAACTATCTATGCCGCATAAATAGATTAAAATCATTGAACATGTTCTTTAACTTTGCCAAAATACCATCATTTCTAAACATGGATGAAAATGTTTCATTTTATACAGCTGCTTACAGCATAATAAATTTGTACAGATTCTAATGAGTTGCTTCATTTTACTGCACAGTCTGCTTTTTTAACAGTTACAACCGCTGACATGAAGTTTGAAATAACTTTTACAAGCATAACGAATTACAAAACACTAAAAGACATTAAGAGTAAAACAATCCTCATCGCAAAAAATAGAAATAAGGAATTACACATGGAGAAGAAAACATTAATGGCTTTTATCAACCAGTGCCCCGCCTTATAAGGAGTTGAAGCGATTTATTTGAAACAATCGCAAGTTAAAATCAATCGCAACTGTGTAGTTAACGTAGGCCTAGGCAGAGGCGTACGAGAGGGGGGGGGGGGCTGCTGCAGCCAACCCCCCTCCCCCGGATTTTGAAAGTGCCGATATTCCGGCAACTCACACCTCATATTCAGGGAGTGAGGTGCCCGAATATCCTCATATTCCAGTCATTATATGCCGAAATATGTTATTTTTATGATTTTTCACAACGGAAAGGCACAATTATTTTTGGTCGCTAGCTTCGCGCGCTCGTAAATTAAAAAAAGGAAAGTTGCTATCATATTTTTTACAACAAAAAGGCCATAGGTGCCGTAACAGGGATCAAACCCCCAACCTTCGCGTTTCCAGTCAAGCGCTGTAAACCGTTCGACTACGACACCTCCACACACTCACACAACACACACACACACACACACATAAACACTTATTCGATTTTTCTAATCTCGTCCTCTTATTTTCGTCCCTTGTCTCTTCTCCTCTCCTCTTTTATAAACCTTCCCAGTTTTATGTCTCCATTTCATTTTTGTATTCATTGCGGGGGTGGGGGAGGTGCTTTTCGTCGAAAAGGGATCCGCTTTTTGAAGATGGCAATTAAAACCATAATATCCTATCGTTACCCTAATTTTCCCTTTAACAGTGGCGTAGCTAGAGTCTAGCCATTGTGGGAGCACTGGCACCATTGGAGGCACAAGTCTTTTGGAATAATCTTCAAGCTAATCTAAGACACCGCTGGTGGAAGAGGGTTTTTTTCTTTTTTTTTTTGGGGGGGGTTGCCGGAAGGGGTCCACCCGTCTTCTTTCCTATTCCATTTTCTTTCTTTTTTTCTTATTTTTTCGCCATCCGATGACGGAGGGGTGGGGGCGAGCCCTCACCCCCCCCCCCCCCCCCCCCCCCGTTGCTACACCTCTGCTCCTGATGAATTCGCCTTTTTTTACCAGGAATTATGAACCCTATTTCATTTTTCGGAAATACGAACCCTATTTCATTTTCGGAAATACGAACCTTATTTCATTTTCGGAAATACGAACCCTATTTCATTTTCGGAAATACGAACCCTTTTTCATTTTCGGAAATACGAACCTTATTTTATTTTCGGAAATACGAACCCTTTTTCATTTTCGGAAATACGAACCCTTTTTCATTTTCGGAAATACGAACCCTTTTTCATTTTCGGAAATACGAACCTTCGGAATTATGAACCCTTTTTCATTTTCGGAAATACGAACCTTCGGAAATATGAACCCTATTTCATTTTCGGAATTATGAACCTTCGGATAAACGAACCTTCGGATAAACGAACCTTCGGAATAACGAACCTTCGGAATAATGCAACAAATGTTCGGAATTACGAACCCTTTTTCATTTTCGGAATTATGAACCCCCAGGCATGGGAAATTAGTGTTTCGGAAATACGAACCTTCGGAAATACGAACCTTCGGAAAAACGAACCTTCGGAAAAACGAGATGCCCCCCTACTGTATAGGGTATAGCTCTAGCTATAACTTTTTTTTAATTACCTCTAGGCCTAGATCTAGATACGGTATATCTTATTTTTTGTTTGTTCTGTTTTTGTTTTCAAAATGCCCCCTGTGCCTCATAACAAAATAGATATCTAATCTCTCAGACTCAGGCTATAATTATAAAGAGGTCTATAGCCTGGGTCCTTTCCTTTTGCTCTGAATCTAGGCCTAGCTAGGCCTAGTCAAATTTGCAAAGTGACGGTGTTGCGTTTGCCTCACCAATCAGTGGCAGGTGGGGGTTCACGAGGTCCGGACACCCCCTTCCACATTTTTTTTGAAATCAACCCCCATCTGATGCTTTTTTTTTTGTTTTGTTGTGTGTCAATTGCTTGAGCCCCTTTTCAAAATACAAAATCCTTGATCCGCTCTGCTCCCACATGATGGACATTGCCGGCCTAATTGTTAATACATGTAGATCTCACTTTTAGATCTAGAGTCTACCATGATTTTTTTTCGCCAGCTCTCAAAAAGTTGTTCTGTGGGGGCAGGGGTTATCAGATGTTTTCCTCCATAATTATCCGACAAGCCAAAAAAAAAGGGGGGGGTTCTTGCCGCCCCCCCCCCCCCCCCCCCCCCCAGCCTACGCTAGTGATCCAGCCATTTTGAAATGGAAGAAGGAGCTGAATACAGAGGTGTAGTGCCTGCGTTCAGTATCTTCCCTAGGACTAGTTATAGTAATACACGCAATAACGTAGGATAAACCGACCAACCTAACCTTAAATAGTCGTTCATTTACGATCCAGAAAACTCCAGTAGGCTAATCATGACAAATGAAGTGCCAAATGGTATGCCATTAATTTGTGTATAGAGTATTTCATGACATTTCTTGATTAAACATCCTAAAAATGAAAGGAATAAGCAAATTTCAGCCTTCTTGAAGATAAATTGAGCTCTACTGGGCATGTGCAGTAGCAGCAGACTACATCTCCATGGCAACTAAACCACAGTTTAACTTAGACTGGACTTAGACTCTAGTTTAACTAAACTGGACTTTCAGAAACAGAAATGGAGTTAAACCCGACATGCAGTCTAAGTCGGGTTTAGTTAGACTCTGGTTTAACTTAGACTGGAGTTTAAGTTAAACCGGAGTTCAGAATACGGGCCACTGGATTTAAGTCACGAGGCGGTGTTGGCTGTATAATAGTTTCCCTTTTCTTGGTTTTACGAGGTTATCAAATCAATCATTGTCAATTGATAACAGGTTCGTATTCTCGAACGAATTTAGTTGCGTAATTGGTTACATTAATACGGTTTGGTTCGAGTTAGTTTGATTTATTTAATTTGATACCACTTCATGTCATTTATGAAAAACTCTTTTCAATTGAATTTTGAAAATATCTTTAACATTGGTACACTGACTCATAAATATTACCTTTAAGGAATACAATCTAGAATAGTATATATATACATTTGATACACTCTTAGAAAAAAAGGTTTGTTTGAGCACCTTTAAAAGGTGCTTATATTTGCCATGCACACCAGTGCCACCTTTTAGGGTGTCCCTAAGCACCTTTTGAAAAGGTTTTCATCGACACCTTTAAAGGTGCTCGGTGTTCTGTGTTCATCACGAGCACTGGCAAAGAGCTAGCCTACTTTTGTATCAAAGTATTTTGAAAATGACGAATGTAGATAGATATTATCGTGGACATGTTTAAATAATATCTACAGATTATGATAAAGACTAATACGCATAACAAAAGGTGGAGAAATCTAAGCTCAATGGCTAAGGTCCTTTTAATGGAACTTGTAGACACCTTTTCAATCCGGCACCAGTTTTGAGCTAATGAGTACCACATAAGCACCATTTTTTCTAAGAGTGTATAATTACTGTAGGTTGCATCTATGTTTGCAAGACTGGAACGAAATTAAACAAGATAAGAATAATAAAAACTTTAGATAATAAACACAAATACGAACAAACTTGTATAACAACAACACAAATTCATAATTACGATAAAAAGGAGGGCAACTATATTTACTTGTATTATTAATGTTATTTTTGCTGGTGTTGCTGATGATCTTGTTTTTGTTATTATTGTTATCATTCTTCTTATCATTATTATTAATATTATTATTATTATTAATTATCCTAAATAAAATTAGGATTTGCCCCTTCTACTTCATAAATTATTTTCCTTTTTTGTTGTTGTTGACAATTTGGAAGTGCAAAGTTAGCTGCTGTCTACGAAATTCATTTATTTTTTCAGTGTTTTCTTCTTGTGATGGTATCTTTAAAACTCCGTTATAAGTCCTATAAATGTTAGTATTTATCATTACTTTAAAGTTTATAATAATAAAGTATAAATAAATAAGAAGTACAAATGGAAACTTATGTTTGATTAATTGATGTCTGATGTCGTCTGTATGTGGACGGAAAGTGAAAGTTCTGCCTCAAGAGCTTCAAATGATTAACATAAAGCTAAGAGGGTGGTGTCAAGAAAAAACAGATTATGGATAAGCACACATGATAATAATTATGAAGGCACTGTAAATTTTTTTATTGTTATTGTCATTTAACATTATAACGGCCTACTCGTACTTTAAAAACAAGCGCAAGGAGTTTGTTTGTTGTTCCTCCCATCTTAACCAAAACATTATGGTGAGCGTTCTTTTGCACACGCCTCCTCAGTTTTATGGAATGCACTTCCTAAGTTTATGAGAAATTTTAATGATTTTAAGGCTTCTCTTAAAAAGCATTTATTAAAGGCTTACGGTGTGTACACATGAACTCAGTTCTCAACGCTATATATATACTTTCTTGCTTCTACGGGGATTTTCTAATTTGTATTTTTCTTATTTATGGTTTCTTCTGTTTTCATGTTAAGCGCATAGGGATATGCTATCCTGCAATGTGTTTCACGCTATAAAAGAACTGAGTAGTTTTAGTAGTAGTAGTAGTAGTAGTAATAGTAGTAGTAGTATCATTATTATTATTGTCATTATTATTATTATTATTATTATTATTATTATTATTAGTAGTAGTATTAGTATTATTATTATTATTATTATTATTATTATTATTATTATTATGTTAACGGAAAGATAATCCAAAGCGTTTATACAATGTGATTCTCGTAAATATCATTTAGATCAGATTGAGGGATTGAGGGATCCTCATTATTCATAATATTCTGATTATGACCAAAAAAAATCAGAATTAGACCATATTTTGCAAGCACTAATATGTGGATTTCCATCTCAACAAGTATAATAGCAGCATATCCAGATATCAGCTCAGCGCCTATCAAAGTAGGCACCAATAGCCAACACACTGGTCAGTCAATATAAAAATTGTCTCATTGTCTATTCACGAAGGATGACGTTATTTATTGAGGGTCATGTGACTGTGTGAAGAACAAACAGCAGTAGCGTGCATTAAAACGCTGTCTGCTGATACAGAGTCCATTCAATGCACGCACTCATTGTGTATTCACAGTTTCATACTGAGGTAGCTTTTATTCATACTTTGCATTAAAACAATAGTTCAGTAAACGTGCAGCTAGAACTTGGACAATGCGAGACTGTGGGTCAATTTAGTAAATCAGCATCTTTGTCCAACTCTGTCGTCGTCCATCGACTAAAGCAGATAGGATACTAGTATTTTGGTAAAATAATAATCAACATGTTTACGACAGAAGACAAGCGAAATCTCTGTGAAAACGAAACGGGGACGGGAACCTCTGAACTGCCATCGCAGCCCGCGTCCTACCCTCGAGCACCACAGTACCAACATGGTAACCAGACCCCATACCAACAATCCTACTGCTACCCTACTCAGCCAGTCGCTCCACCACCCAGTGTGCTTCCTTACCACCTCGATCAGGTGATGGTGGTTCCGATCGTCCAACAGAATAGGGGCTACACTCCTAGGTCGCTCACTTTTGCAGTCATCCTCTGCATCCCCATCCTGGGTATGTTTGGAGTACATCACTTCTACCTGAACAACCTGCTGCTTGGTGGTCTGTACTGCAGTACCTTTGGTCTCTTTGGCATCGGATGGGTTGTTGATTGGTTCAGGATACCCTGGCTGGTGAAGAGGTGCAATGAGGACTTGAAAGAGGCGCATGAGAAGGGACACTGGTTGATCTGTACGGATAGGTTCATTGGACCTCTGAGGAAGATCTCCGTTATTGATGCATACCTCATGTGGCTTCCTCCCTTCGGCTGGTTCGGTGAGTGTTATAAAAGAGTATTTTAAAGTCCATATGCACATTAAGATGTGGATGCTTTTTAACAAATGATTCGATAATTACAGTTTGATAAGCCTTTATCTTCAGAATATCTAGCAGATAGTGTTTCTGTGCATGGTTAGTATCCAAAAAAGTGTGATGTATTGGAAATGGTAAATGCCATATCAATCTCACATCTAAATTCTTTTATATCTTCATGTTGCATTCATTGACTCATGTATCCTCTTTCTCATATTCATCTCGCAGGTGTTCATCACTTCTATCTTGGTAGGACTCGCTATGCCCTCTTCCATACTTTCACGTTCGGCTTGAACGTTGTTGGGTGGGTTTTCGATCTCCTGCGTATGCCCTGGTTGGTCCGTAAGGCCAACGAGGATATCGCCAAGATGAAGGCTGGTATGAAGGTCGATAAACCACCATACTCTCTTCTTGATGCCTATCTGTTGGCTGTTCCACTTGGCTTCCTGGGTCTCCATCATTTCTACCTTGGTAACACCAGACGAGGTATCCTTTTCCTCTGTACCCTTGGCGTCTTCGGTCTAGGTTGGCTTGCGGACATGTTCCAGATGCCGCTGATCGTCTCCGAGGCGAATAAGGAAAATGAGCTCAGGGAACGACTGAACGGGGCACTCGTCCACCAACAAAATCAGACATCCGCGTCAACTGTAGTCATTGTCCCCGCTGGCGAAAGATACCAAGCAACGGCCGGTTACTTTATCGAGCCGCCACCGGCCTATAACACCAGTGGAGAGGTTGTCGAGAGGAGTATACCTCCATCGCAACCAGATACATCTTATCAAACTGGACACGATGTGCAACGCCCTCAACCACGTGACAATAACGCAATTGCTGAATCGAAAGGCGATTGAAAGTTTGTCGCCTGAAATATATATCATTTTATCAAGCATTCCTTGGTACTTTGGAGATTTCATACAGTCTTATGAAAGTATACATTTTTGTTTATTGCTCACATATTCTGAGGTTTCTTAAATATTGATGTGTTCTAAAATTCCCGTTTAAATTTTCATTAGTAGTCGAAATAAAATTAACTTCATTGACTTCATTTTGCAAATTGTATAGGTACCGGAATGTGTTGTGGACATATATATAACAAATAAACCCTACAAAGTCAAAATGGTTTTGCTCACGGGAATTATCTTTGAGAGACTTGATCTTGTACAATTATTTTGGGACATGGGCAAATATGTTTATATTCACAGTTTGACAGATATTAATAAAACAATAGGTAGCGGCATTGGGTAATACATTTCCCCCTCTTCATTAACATTATCTTGTTTATTTACTTAAGTTTGCAGAAGAGATATATTTACAACATAATTTACTACGTAGAATTGTTTGTATTTTGATATCTATCAAATCATATACTCGTCAACAAACACCATTTATTATTGTACGACCTACATAACATTGTATGACATATGCCGTTATGATATAGAAACCAGAACATCTGATCTGTATGTTGAGAAATAAATTTTTGGAAATGTTCTCAAATACCCTCTTTTTTTCTTGTGATGCGCTTTTTTGGGGATAAACGATGTGAAATTAATATGAATTTGCCATATGCCACCGGAGAAGATAACGATATTAAAATATCAATATGCATGTACTGTAAACCTTGCCAAAACTCGATTTAGTATCATTAAGTTCTTTTACTCTGTTCATGTTTTGTTTTTAACTACATGTTGTGTATCTGTCATGTTTATATATAGCAACCCATAATGTGTTCATCGAGGTGGGTCGTATAAGCCTATTACTTGTGGTAAATCACCTTGGGCAAAATGTAAATAGATAAATCATATTGATTGAAGAAACTCAAAGAAGTTAATTAGTTATTATTAGAAAGCGCTCATCGGTAGCGATGTCATTCACGATCATGATGTCACAGGTGACGCTAAGTGCGTTTCCGTGAAAAGATGAGGAGGAGCGCAAGATGATGAAGCCAGCGACGACGATGATACTGGCCATGACGATCGGTGATGTTGTTAATGACTGTGATAATGATGATGGCCAAGGTGATTGTGATGATGTGGTGATGGTGAAGATGATGACGGTGATAATAATGATGGTGATGGTGGTGGCGATGGTGATGGTGGTGGTGGTGATTATGATGGTAATGGTGATGATGATGGTGTTAATGATGGAAGATAGTTGTGATGATGATGATGCTGCTGCTGCTGACGATGATGTTGATGATGATGTTGATAATGATGATGGCCATGGAGATTGTGATGATGGTGATGGTGATGATGATGAGGGTGATAATGATGGTCATGGTGGTGGTGGTGGTGGTGGTGATTATGATGGTAATGGCGATGATGATGGTGTTAATGATGGTGGAAGATAGTTATGATGATGATGATGTTGATGATAATGATGATGTTGATGATGATGATGATGATGATGGCAATGTTATTGATGGTGGTGGTGATGATATAACAGTTGTCATATCGCCGATAATAAAGGAAATGTCCATGGTGACTATAATGAAAGTGAAAATGATATATAGGCCTATGTTTACGTGACAGTGATGCTGCTGCTCAGACATGATTCCTATGAAATTTCAGTATGTTTAAGATGAAGACCAATGTTGGACTCTCCTGTTCTATTAATATCCCCCTTTCCGCTTTCTCTCTCTCTCTCTCTCTTTCTCTCTCTAATCTTCCGTCCTCTCTTCCTCTTACTCTCTCTCTCTCTCTCTCTCTCTTTCAACATCACTTAAGTCAATATTTGTGCATCATATACAACTTTACTTATTGATATCTAATTATGTGCCCGTATCTATGGAAAGACATCATTGTTATATTGGTGTTATTGTATTTAGTTATGCACACAGTATTATGTTAATATGATTGAAAACAGTCAATATATAAATCTAAATCTGAATCTGAATCTCCCGCTCTTTCCTTCTCTCCCTTCCCTCTCTCGGCATTCATCTTCGTGTCCACCCCTCTCTGTTTCTCACTATCTCTCTTTCTCTCTCTCTTTTAGTTCTGTTTCTCCCTGCTTAACCCTCCCCCCCCCCCCCCATTTTTCTTTCTCTTTCTCTCTTTACATGCTTTATTTTCTATCGACATTGGAGACTGAATTACGGTTAAATTCATCTTACTTATTCACTTACAAATGAATGAACTTTGATCTGTACATATAAGTTCTTCCGTCATGCGATAGAATAATCTCCATCCTATTATGTAGGGAATATTGATCCCATTATGTACAGATGTAGGGACTATTGATCTCGTTGCAGAAAACAAAGTTTTCTTCCACGTTTTCATTTCGCATTGTTTTTCGTGTTTATTTATCTATACTTCAAAAGCAAAAATTATAGCACGGTCAGAACTTCATGGATACACAGACAGCAACAAGGGTTGCTAGTTGGGTTACCTGCATGGGGAGCGTTTCATCAAGCGTTTTGTGAGTGATTTTTACTGACAAATTTGCTCTCAGCCAATCAGATGCAATGATTTCAGTAGCTTATAACACTTGTCAGTAAAAATCACTGACAAAACGCTTGATGAAACGCTCCCCTGGCTAACCCAAACATACGGATGTCGTATAATACAATATGAATATTGCGTGGCAATAAAACATGCAGTTATGGTATCTTATCCACTTAGTTTTATGGTCTTTATCTGAAATGATTAGTCAAGATGATGTTGACGAGGGCATGATTTTCAAGACCCATGCGGACAAATCACCGATTTGAGATAAGTAAATTTGATCAATCGAAAAGGGTGGGCGGGAACAAAAAGCATGTGATTATTCGTATTACACTCCGATGGTGACGTAATATTGCAATATTAGAAATATACGTCGAGTAGTTGGTTAGGTATTATAATACAGTGAGGTCACATGACTTGAAGCAAACTCACCGATAGCACGTTCACTCACAGAAACTAGGTAAACATTCAAGGTCCGCCGGGAGGTATAAAACTGAACTTGAGACTTTCCGTGCGTTTATTTGATAAGTGCTACAGCTCGTTGCTTTGCTTTACTGAGGAATTCTACTGACCATCCGGCAACATTTTTCATGGCAAGGAATATAAAAGTGCAGTGATACTGTCACTTTGCCTTTGACTGTGAACTAATTGTGCATGACATCGTAAAGAGTTTAAAATCGTGACTTGCTATATCATACGGTAAAATGGCGTCAGCTTCAGACAAAGTTATACCCCAGGGAGGAGTAACGCCGGGAAAAGGTGGATACCAAAACCAGAATCCAGGTACCACACCCTCATACCCTCATGCTTCTACCACCTATCCTCACCCCCATCCACCTTACCAGCACACCACCCAGTACCCCTACCCACCTGTGGCTCCTCAGCAGCCTCCGGAACCAGCTCCAAACTTCCAACCAGACCAGGTGACAGTGGTTCCGTTCCACGCCTCTGTGAGCGACCTTAACAAGTCTACATCGTTGGCTGTCATCCTTTGTGTTCCGATTTTGGGGATGCTAGGACTGCATCACTTCTATCTCAACAGACCCTACTTCGGCTACATCTATGCCTTTACACTAGGTAATGCAATCTCTGAATATTTTGTTGATCCGACATTGTCCGAGCAGTGTAGGCTCCCATGATTTTAAAGAGGGGGGGGGGGGCAAATGGGGGCGAGAACAATTAAACATGATCGCTGATTTGTTCACAGATCACTTTTTAGATAATCATAATCGTCAACAAGAGGAAATGTAAAGGTTAAAACAGTATTTTATTAATTTAAAGATTGAGCATGATAACTGAAATATTTATAATTAGTTTGATGTGGTGTAATTAATCGTTTTGATGTAGAATAAGATGATATAAATGTATAATGATAGAACTCACTGGTTCCATACGTTATTATCTTCACTTCTATACACACAGGGCTCTTTTGTCTCGGGTGGCTTATCGATTGGTTTCGTATCAAGTCACTCGTCAGAAAATGCAACCAGGAGACACGGGAAGCACAGATCCGTGGCTATCAGCTCTACAGTCCCATGTACCCTATTCCACTCACCAAGATCTCACTTTGTGATGCCTATATGCTTTGGCTTCCACCAGTCGGGTTATTTGGTAAGTTGGGTTCTGGCTTATGTTGGTGGTACAGCCCATGTTTCTTTCCCCTTTTGAATTCGAATTTAATTATTGCAGAGTGAGAAATGGTGTCACACCTTTAAAGGGAGGACAGTCGTATGATGTTTTTATCATACTTTGGCTAGTCCTAATTTAAGAAAATGTTAGAGACTTGCATCTGATGGGCTAATAGTTCAGAGTCGCAGAGGTATAGCTGTATATCGTTAAAGAAAAGATCGAACATATTGATTTTGTTTGGTGCTCAATACCCTATATACAAAGTCTTGCTTTGATTTTTATCTAATTTAAATCAAATCTTACTTCTACATTTACTTAGGTTTCTACCAGTATTACCTTGGCCGTAACCGCTATGGCTTGTTCCACAGCTTGACATTCGGTCGCTGTGGTCTCGGCTGGCTCCTCGACTTCTGTCGTCTTCCTTCCATGGTGCGCAAGGCCAATGCCAACATTGCCATGATGAAGAAAGGTATCCGTGTGGAAGACCCTCCATACTCGGTCTGTGATGCCTACACCCTGGCCTTCCCGCTCGGCATCTTTGGCCTCCACCACTTCTATCTCGGAAACACCAGGAGGGGAATATTCTTCCTTTGCACGGTAGGTGTATTCGGCTTAGGATGGCTGGCTGATCTCTGCCAGATGCCTTTGATCGTGGCGGAGGCGAATAAAAATCGGGAGCTGAATCAACGTTTGGTAAATGCGGAAAACCACTCCGTTCACACCACCGTAGTGGTGACGTCTTCTAACCCAAGTTACACCATCGGTCCGGGTGATGCCCAAGGCCAGGTCCTAGGAAGAGGAGCAGTTGGAGCAGTGGGGGCAGTGGGTGGGGTAAACGAACCACCACCTGTCTACAGAGTTGAGGCTGGGGAGGGCGAGAGCGTCATGTTCGCAGCTAATGATGGTACCATGGGACAACAAGGAAATCCTGCGTCGTCACACGCAGAGAATATGGATAAAAAATAGTTTGTCGATTAAGAATGTTTGATGTACTATTTCAAAAAGGCTGTTGATTTAAACAGAAATATTGAAATAGAATGAAAACCTTAAATTGTTATTGTCATCATAAAAGTAATAAGCATCCGATCTTTGATTTGTGGTCACTAGTTTGACCTTTTCTCTCTAATGTTATTTAATTTAGTTAAGGGGAATTTTTTAGTTTTATAAAAATATGTATGCCTTCATACACTTACTCTTATCATGCTTATAATCCAACAATTGTCACATTGAAACCCATAACCGACGTGTATAAGTGTATATAGCATTATATAGTGTTTTTGTTATGCTGCTCATGCACACTCTAAAAACTTAAGTATTAAATCAATATTTGAAACGCTCGATGAGTGAATCATCGGCAAAATTTTATTTACTGTTCATATCGCTGGAGTCTACAATATGAAAGCTCTATCCAGCAGTTAGAAGCGATTAATCTGCCATTTTAGAACACTATCACTCCTCAGCCCTATTAAATTTAGATTAAACACTTGTGTTTTTAGAGTGTGCATTTGTAATAAGGAGTTATGTTACGCTTTGAGTATTAGTCATATACCAGAAAAAAAAAAGGGGGGGGGGTCAGTAATCATGTAAGAAGGGTAAATGATTATTTAAATCATGGGTGTCGATCCCGGGGGGATGGGGGTATATATATAATATATACCCCCAACAAAATTAGAGGTGGGGGATGGCCTGTATTATCATCCCCCAATATTTTGGATAAAATAAATTAACTTAAAACTAATGATTATCCAAACTCATTATGTTTGATCTTAAAATACCATCACATTCTTTAATGATTAGAAGAAAGGAAATAAGAAATGCCATATTATTTCAATGCGAAAATATCGAACAAAATTTGTTCGCTCGCATTGTTATTCTCAATTAAGGGGTTCCGTGCATTCCTTCTTTTCATTAAAAACCATTTTGGGATGCTCTAAAATGCAAGTTTTATAGACAGATTTTTGAAAAAGTCCCTGGTGTGAGTGAGGGGGGATACCCCCCTCCCACACCCTCCCCCGGCTCGGTCACTTCGCTCAGTGGCGTATCTAGGGGGCAGGGGGGCACGTGCCCGGGCGGCACTGGGAGGCGGCGCAAAAAAAGCAAAGGAGAGAAAGAAAAAAGGGGGAAATTAAGAAAAATCTTAATCCCTACGGATTATGCGCCCCAAATCTAGTTTTTGAACGTATGAAATGCGAAAAATTTGCCAAATCTCGGTCGCTTTGCTCTTTCGCACAGTTATTTTCTTTCAGGATCTCGTAATTTCGCGCCTCCAGTATATAGTTCTTAAATAGCTCAAAGCGTTCAAAATTTTAAAAATAAAGATGGAATTGCTTTGCTCGCAATATCATGTAAGTTTCATATGACTCCTGCTAAATTTTGCGCCCCAAATATAGGATTCAATTCAATTTTATTTAGCAAATTCATAAAAACATTACAAATACAATAAAGTGTATAAAACAGCATTTGCAAAGGTTCAACTTTTGAAAGAAATCTCAACTTCAGGAAGTCTTTCTCAAGCCTATAGGCTAGGGTTTTTGTTAGTTTTGCTCCCGATTATAGAAGTGAGTGAATAGAAAACCGTTTATCAATGTATACAATTTGAGCTTCTCTACCGCTCAATTGCGGTGGTCAATTGCAAAATTTCCAGGGTAAAATGCCCAAGAAATTGCGTTGTTTACGGTTAAGAATTGAAAAATTTGCCTCTCGGTCGCTTTGCTGCCTCGCTTGTACAGTAACATAGATAAGTTTGGGCACTTGGGGGGGGGGGGCGTAACTTCATTGTTTGCCCGGGCGCAACAATCCCTAGATATATACACCACTGATTTCGCTCCCACGCTGGCCGGTCATCCCCCACCCCCATCATGAACACGGATCGACACCCCTGATATATATAAGGTTCTGCCCTAGTACTTCAGTACTTCCACTTAACATAATATATTTCATTATGTGACTTTATTGGATTCAAAATGACGACACTCTTCATTTTCAACATAAACAGGTTTAGCTACTCTCTTCAGACGAGAATGCTATGAATTAATGTGTTATTTGAGATGATACTGGCTGTAAAATATATTAATTTATAATAATCAATTACTTAAATACACAAAAATATATATTTCAGAGACCCATATGTTATATAGCAAATAATATAAAAATAACCAATATGTTGACTGCCAATAAAATGTTAATCTTGTAGAATATCACCCAATTTCATCATAGAAAATGTTTAAATGAATCGCTTACATTCTTAATATTTTTATTATTATTATGATCGTCGCTTTATTACAATATTATTATAATTATTACCATTATTATTGATTTTATTGTTATTATTATTATTATTATTATTATTGTTAAAATTAGAACTACAACATTATTTCCTACGTTAGGGGGAATCCTAACAATTGGTTTATTCCGTCACAATAGAAATTCGACGTTACGGGGAAAGAAACCGTGCGTTAAGGGGAATGCTAACAATACAGGGTTGGAAAAAAGTTTGGAATATTTTTTTGGCGATGAGTATGTCTGATTTTAAATGCTAGTTTCTACTATATTGTGATGAATAATTCATCCAAATCGGATTAACTGTGTTGAATGAAGTCTACTGTTCCATCTTGTACCAAAGATTACGTAATATTGTTAAACATGTTACAATGGCTGACCAATGAACCACATGTTGTCAGATTTGCTCTATTTGTGTTTGAACATCTTGTTATACATTTCTGTACTTCACGTGGAATTTTGAAAAAGCTACGTGCAGTTTGCAGTCATTTTGAGGACTTCGGTATAGCAATTAAACTGTATCTGATTATTTAACTTTTTCGTTAGACATTTGCAAAAACAGCAAATATACGCTTCCGAATTCCAAGTGGACCTCTGCACTGTGTGATAAGCCTGATTTTTAATGTTGTGCTTTTAAAGTTAAAAAGGGACACATATCTTTTATTTGAACCTCAAAGAAGAACTTAAAATGACGAGGGATATGTTTAAGACAAGAAATAATTCTTGGAATAAAAATATTCCAAACTTTTTTCCAACCCTGTAGGCTGAGATAAAAGGATTCCCCCTAACGCTGGAAAAATTATTTTACTAATATTATCATTATTATTATTATCATTATTATTATTATCATTATTGTTATTATCATTCAGTAGTAGTAATAGTAGTAGTAGTAGTTGAAGAATTAGTATTGGTGTTAATTTTATTGTTGTTCTTCTTCTTCTTCTTGATGATGATGATTATACTGTAGTCAGACTTGAAGGACTTATCCTAACGACACTGTTGTAAATATTTGTAGAATATATTGCACATTGAAAAAACGTACCTTTTCACGGTATTTTGCTTCTTGTAATTTCGCGTATGGGTTCTTCCAGAGAAATAGAAGATATACCCAGGGAGAGAGTGTGGGCAGAGGAAGAGATGGGCGAGATAGAAAGATAGAGAGCGCAAAAGAGAGAGAGGGTAGGGGGCGAAAGAGGGATATGGAAGGAAGAAAGTGGTGAAAGAGACGTTTACTTGCGTTGTTGAGGGGCACATAAAGTGGGAGGTCTGGTGAAGGCAGAGTAACAGGGGAGAGAGACAGAGAAATAAACAGAAATAAAGAGAAAGATGTATATATACACACTTAGAAATAAAGGTACAAAGTTGCACCTTTTAGGGTGCAAATAAATGCAACACTGGGAGCACCTTTTTGGGTGCAATATTGCACCTTTCTGAAAGGTGCAATTTTGCACCATTTTTAGGGTGCAATGTTGCACCATTTAGGGTTCAATATTGAACCCTTTTTTCCGATAAAAAGGGTGCAATTTTGCACCCTAAAGGGTGCAAATAAATGCAACACTGGGAGCACCTTTTTGGGTGCAATATTGTACCTTTCAGAAAGGTGCAATTTTGCACCATTTTTAGGGTGCAATGTTGCACCATTTAGGGTTCAATATTGAACCCTTTTTTCCGATAAAAAGGGTGCAATTTTGCACCCTAAAGGGTGCAAATAAATGCAACACTGGGAGCACCTTTTAGGGTGCAATATTGTACCTTTCAGAAAGGTGCAATGTTGCACCATAATTGAACCTATAAAAAGGGTGCAATTGTGCACCCTAAAGGGTGCAAACTATTGCAACATTGGCAGCACATTTTTCGGTGCAATATTGTACATTTCCAGAAGGTGCAGTTTTGCACCTCACAGGGTGCAACATTAAGCCCTTTACCCCGATTAAAAAGGGTGCAATTTTGCGCCTTACAGGGACCCTTTTGGGCACAAACTTGAACCCTTCCAAACCTTCCATTTCGTTTGCAAACACAGATACTGAAGAAAAAAAACACATTTATACTTTTCCATGTTAAGTTAAAACAAAACTGAACGAGCTGTATTTAATAAGGCATATAAGCATGCATTGGAGCATCTGGTCTTTGATATTTTATATACATGTTCATGCGCAGTACTGTAGTTGTAATGACAATACATGAGGTTAAGATGCACTTTGAATGACAATCCCAACTTAGCAAGCCCTTTTTTTACAATAATAAAAAAGTGAATAGTTCTATATACATGTAAGCTGGCTTTAAAATAGTTCACAAACAGTGACAAGCAAAAAGCTTTGTTTCATCACTACATTATCAGGTAATAATATTCTCAAATTTGATTAGCATTTTTGGTGGATGGGATAAATATTAAGCCTGAGTCATATCGAATATTTCATAATCCGGGATTCGACGGCTTTGATTCGATCGAGTACCGGTGCATCGATAAATGATGGGCGGTGAAAACAGAGTTGCACACAGTTGCACGCAGTGCATGCACCATGCACCGGTGACCGGTCCGCTGGCATCGCGGGCATATATGTATGGGCTCTCGCTGCTCGACATTAACGATAGCCCGCTAGCCAATGGCTAGTAAAAATCACAGCGGACGAGCCAAAATCTTAAGTTTCTAGTCCGTATAGCTAGCCAAAATATCACTCTAGTGTCGCACGAAGCGATGCTCATTGTCGACACACCCGACAATGATTCAAATTCAAAGAATTAATAATCTTACTTTGTCTTTGGAGAGCTGAATGGAACACGTTTGTTCGATGCAAAAAAAAAAAAAATACAAAATAAACTTTTCGTCGCTCATGACTCGACTTCATTCAGCTTCAGATATAGATCATTCAGAAGTAATTGCCAATTTGATGAGAGTGTGATATTAGTTATTGCGAATTAAGTAGGAACACTCGTACTCATGCCCGTATTTATCATGTTCAATTATACAATTGTCAAATTGACAATGCAGAGAGAGTCAAGAATATTATCGTAAACTTCAGTTCGTAACGACAAAATGATTTTTCCATAGAGAAAGCACAGGTAAAGCGCGACGTCCTCCGCGAGCGAATTAGCGAAAGTTAGCCAACAGTTTGAACTTTGAAGTCGCCTTCACGTTCTCTGCTAGTATATATGCTGTACGTTACGGAGTTTCTTTTTTTATTTGCTTTTTCATGGTGGCTACGGTAGTCAAAAATCTGGCGGACTACAAATCGATGCACCGGATTTGCCAAAACGTATTCGGGATTCGATGTCTTCGATCGAACACCGGCTAACCAATCGATTCGACTCAGGCTTAATAAATATTTCTGTACAGTCCCACATATAAAAAATGCATAGCAAATTGCTATGTGACACCAGGAATTGATTGTTAAGATTATCATTCTCAGTGGCCTATACACTATAATGGCCAGTGAGTACAACATAAGCAAGCAGGATTACATACCTTCATCTCAGTTAAAATTTAACAATAAAAGGTATATGAATTGTACCAAGTACAACAAATCATTAATCATCACTCAGACACATTATGATACATTCGCAAACGAGTGATGCACTAAGAAAGGAAAAAAACAGTCATAACAGAAACAGTGTATATAAAATTCAGTAAACTTCAGCTCTCCATTTCTAAAAACATACCAGTATTTCTGTACTATATCTGCAAGTATGATATATTACATACATGTATGGTGTATACACGTGATATACTTTTCATTATACATGTACATGTGTATTTCTTTTACAAGATATATTTTGCGTGTGTTTAGCTGTACATTGCTTCAGAAAAGAAGACAAATTGAGTGAATACTGACTCTACGAAACAGAATTCTAACCAATGAATACATAGTCATTAAGGTAATCTAAAACAGATTGTTCCATGTATACTTCTTCCATTAACAATTATGAAATGCATTATGCTTTTTAACCCTAAAAGGGCCGGGGGTGGAATCCCCCCCCCCTAGACGTTTCTCGCGATATGTCCGCAACGCGCAAAGCAATTTCATGACTTTTTTTCCCGAATCTCACGCATCTTTTGAGACCAAATTCGTGATGTCAGGGCACGCAACAATTCGTACTTGCACGTCAGACCGAAAATTGCTCAGAAACGTGATTTCATGTATAATTTCAATACAAAATGTGTTTTCAGCCAAAATTTACAAATCTATATTTTTACATTTGCTGATTGAAATTAATTTATTTTATGCTGTTTATGTTTGCGAAAGTGTCCCCGACAAATTTCATCCAAAAAACAAAAAAAAGTAAAAAAACAAAGAAATACATAAATTTTAAATACAATAAAATACATAAATTTTGATATCAAATTTTTTTCAAGAATATTTGCTAAGAATACTGTAAAGAGTGTCTAGACCAAAAATTAGCATATTTTGAGCTTTACTTAATGATTTAGAGCAAAATTTCGATTTCATGCATAAATTTGCATAATTAATGAATGTGAAATTTTTCGGAGCATTAAACTATATATAGCTTTGTAGATTACGTTGTGGACGATGTGCGTGCCGATCGGGGGGAAGGGGGGTGGATTCCACCCCACCGGCTGTGGCATAGCCAACATATCCTGGCCATTTTAGGGTTAATTGATACACATCTTGAAATTCAAACCTAGAAAGTAAAAATATATATTTATAGGCATTCAAAAGGTAAGTGATGTGCATGTTGGTGGTGCAGTCCTTTATTTTACAGTCTCTTTTTCTATTTTACGGCATTCAAATAACAAATGTGCATGTCCAGTTGTTGCAGTGCCAGTAATCTCAGGTACCGTAAAGAGGCATGTATGTTGTACATAACTTATATAACATTTTCAGTAGGAACGAAACTACTAAACACATAGTACATGTACTGTGTATATTTGGTCTGTTATGATTAAAGCCACACATACATTGTACAAGAGGTGTGGATCTGGGGGGGGGGGAGAGCAGCCCCTCCCTGTAAAAAAATTTTTTTTTAAATCTTTCAGAGGCCAGAAGCAATGAGGTTTCAAGAGGGCTTTAAATGCCCCGTTTGTGTCATTTTATGAAAAAAAAAAAAATTCGGCCCACACTTCACACTGAAATATAATGGGTTATAATTATTTCCAGGATTTTAAAAAATTAAGGCTTTACACAAATTGCACTTCATGACCACATGGCTTTTTTGTTGTTTGGGGGGCATTAAAATAACCAACTACATGTAATAAAAACAGGCTTCAAATGCCTTGTTTATGGTTCAGTATATTGACAAAAACTTGGGCTCCTGTTTATTTTTTGCTTTGTTCAACTGATTTTTTTGATTTTTTCAATTTGCCCACCACCTCCCCCCCAATAGAAATCCTAAATCCGCCACTATTGTAAAATATATATGTGTCCTTTATGCCAAACAAGGAAGGAGTCAAGGAACAAGTAGTATATATTATCTGCAGAAGAATACCCTGTCCCAACAGGGGCTGACACCCATTGTACCACAAAAATATTGCATGCATCATGTACCTTGACATACAATATAAGACATCATTTAGATAGTGACCGGGGCAAGTGGTGCTGCAGAGTGAACGCTCCAAAATGTGAACTCCAAAAAGTGAACTCCAAAAAGTGAACTCCAAAAAGTGAACTCCAAAAAGTGAACTCTCCAAGAAGATCCCCAAGAAGAAGCCGGCAACACACCCACCTGCTTCCGAAATGATAACTTCTTGGATTTCTTGTTGTCACGGGCAGCGTTGCCAGCGAGCTCCAAGATTTCGGCAGTCAAGTACTCGAGGACAGCAGCCATGTAAACAGGGGCTCCACCGCAAGTGGTGCTGCAGAGTGAACTCTCCAAAATGTACTAGACCCCATGTGAGTGCTCCAGAGCAGTGGCACATCTTGCCCCCTTCAATCCAAACTTCAGCTACAAGCTTTCCTCTAAACACTGCAGCTGGTGTTGGTGTCACAGGTTCCTAAGAAGTAAAAGGAAAGAAATTTACCAGGTCACTGGGCATGATAAAGTACAATCATCTTATGATTCCTCCTTAGAACTACAGAAGTACATGTATGTAGGAAAAAGGGTAGAAGAAATGAGAAAAAAATTGAGCTAAATCTAGTGTCATACTCTAAACTTTAACCCCATGTAATTTAGGTGAACAATTTCCTGCATCAGATTCAGACCACTCCCCCCACTTATGTTACATCATCTCTTAATAGTATCTTTATGGTAGAATGGAATAGTGGTTGCAACATGTTTTGGGAAGAAAAGGTTTAAATTGTCATTTACCTTGTCTACAACATACATCATGTCCTTCTCGCCAAGCAGGTGTGGTATGGCCAGAAGGGAGTGTCAGATCTGGAAGTTAATCAGACAAATTATATTAAATCTATGAAAGTTCTGGCATTCACATAACAAACAATTGATATGGAGTAGCTTTTTAAAGCAACTTGATGTACATGCCTGTTATTAACACATGTACAGACATATAAAACATGAGAGTTCTGTGACAGAGTCTACATAAGTAAAGAAGAATTATAAATATTTTATTTTGAAGACAAAATCTTCAAGCCCTCCTCCTGTTTGGAATGGTAAACATGAAGACCATTTGCAAAATGCATTCAAAACTTTTAAACAAATACTGACCTTTCATTTGGTCTTTCTCAATACACTCCTGGATGAGGGCATTGTATTCCTTGAAGAGACAGCTTGTGGAACCAAGGGTCGAATTCCTCCAAACGTGGATTCCATCTCTTTCAGAATCTGTAAATTCAAAAAAAATATATCACAGCATTATTCTTGTTTTGTTCTGTTAGAGAAAGTATAAGACATGAAATTTATCGAAAATAATCCTAAGAATGGACAATATTTTTAAAAGCTGATTACTAAAGCTGACATCCATAATGAATTTGTATGCATGCTTTGAACATCATAAAAACAAGGTAGAGGGAATCAAATTAAAACATCCTTTTGCCTGAAAAATTGTGTACATGTATACAACTACATGTATTATCTGTTTCTGATAATTAAGTCCAGATTTTTTATAAACATCTAATTACCCAAAACTCCAAGTCTCCAACTTCAGGATGGGGAACTCCTGCACCTCAAAAGAAACTTGGTTGGTTCTATATTGAGCTCGGTGAGTCCTAGTGCGCCTCATGATACATGTATCTCCTATGACACCTTTATCTGGGTTGCGCCTCCTCACAAGCACTTTAACTCTTTTCTTCTTCTCCTTGGATATCATCCTTCAAAGTGAAAACAGAATATGCGAAAATAATTCTAAGAGTTTGAAACTCAATTCTTCCTGTGGACAAAAATAAATCACCCACACTTTACCTTACCAAATAGCAATAGTCTAGGTGTACAGTGCATAATGTCTTTATTAATTGCATACTTAGATATCAGAATGGAGATTCACCCCACCTCACACAATGTGATTAGATGCGTTCAGATCAGAATTAAACCATTGCCCACTTATGCATGTACTGTACAAGCTTATCTGAAGATAGATTTTGTGTGTATTAGTGGGAAGTGGTACATTCTAGATCATTCATACATGAGAAGAAAATATTTAAAATTTCATTTTCAACTCTGAAACGTCAAATTTTTAGCATATATAGTGCGAGTTGACAAGTTCCTGAATCAGGTAAAATAGCAAATTCAAGAATATCAAATCTTGCTTGGATCAAATTTGTTGTCTGTTACTACTGCAACAGTGAATGTTTGACACAGTCCCACATATGCAAGGGACAAATAGTATGAGTGACGATTGCCTAAGACCGCATTCAACACCCTTGATCATTGATCATTGGACAGGATCACTCATAGCGGCATCGTGTCATGGTCTAGTGGATACGTCACCGGACTGGGGATCTCATGGTTTGTGGTTCGAGTCCCGCCGCGGCACTAATGTCCTTTGGCAAAACATTCATTTACATTTGCCACTCTCCAGCCAGGTGTAGTAAATGGGTACCTGGTAGGAATTTATTCCTTGAATGCTTAGGGCAGCTGAGCTAAAGCCAGGGTAATAATACTCCTTTGTAGGTGCCTTGAGCATCCTCTGGGATGGATACGTGCGCAATATACATGTAATAAATGTAGCTATTATTATTGTTATAATATACCCTCGGACGGTCGTACACCTCAACACTTTCAAACGCCACTGCACAAAAATTCACTCAAAATCAGCATTTAATTTACAAATATAAACACTAAGTAACATATCCATGAAATACAATAAATTCAGCTCACTGATGTTGGAAAATATTTATTTAAAAAATTAAATTTACGGGGTATCGAAGTCATTGTATTTCTTGGTCACCGCGAGCGCCGACATCTCCCCCAAAACATTAAGTTGGCAAAAATTTGGTCCCTGTTGCACATACGTAAAAGTCCCGGTTTTCTGTGTGCGCAATTGTAGAGATCGATATCGGTGTGATATGGAGTTTCTTTGTGAACAAAATTTTATTGGCTAAGTTTAGTCTAAAACATTGGCAGAATGAAAACATCATGTGATGGCGAAAAAAAAAAAATCAGGGATTTCTTCAGGGAATTCTTCCTAAGACCTAACGGCCATTCGAGGTAAGAATTACATTTTAAGAGCTGAATTTGAAAGGAAGTATATTTATCTTATTCCCCCCCCCCCCCCATACAGCTTGCGATAGAAAATGCAGCAGTAAACTTTTTTGGCATTGTTCGTTCTTACTGGGTCAACGACCACGATTACTTACATTGTTTTTTGTCCATCCCATCCACACCAAATAACTTGGTGTGGATGGGATGGACAAAAAACAATGTACCTCAAGTGATTACCTCAAAGCCTTCTTTACAGGAAAGGCCATCTTCTTTAACAACATGTTTAGACTTTGCGCTAGCCTAGGACCTGGTGCTTGCCACTCATAGCTACATTATTGTAAAAGAGTTGGTATTTTCTATCACATGTACTAAAGGTATGGGGGGAAAATAAGATAAATATTTTAAATACCTTGCTTTCAAATTCAGCCCTTAAAAATCTCACTCCTACCATGCCTACATCAAATGGCCGTTATGAAGAACTTTCCATATTTCCAGCAAAATCCAAAGTCAAAATCATGCCCGCGTGTTGTTTACATACCGACGATGTTTTAGACTAAAATCGGCCAATAAAATTTTTGTCCATGAAGAAACTCGGGATCGCAAGCGCAAATCGTTCTCTACGATCGCGGACACAGAAAATCGGGACTTTTCCGTGTACGGGATAGGGACCAAATTTTTAACGCAGCGACCAGGAAATGTACACAATGACTCCGATAGCTCGTATCGCGAGAATCGACAGTAAATTACGGATTTCATTTTTGGATCATCTTTTCCAACATCGTCATCGGTGAGCATGGTGAGTTGAATTTATTGTATTTCTTGGAATATATTGGGGTCGGTTTTTGTAAATTAAATGCTGATTTTGAGTGAATGTTGGTGACTTTTGTGCAGTGGTGTTTGAAAAAGTTGAGCCGTATGACTGCCTTAGATTCTACACACGAAGTATAGGAATGTAGCGGGGATGTAGTATGAGTGGTCATGGTGGTGGTGCTTGCCTTTTGGCTTTTCCAATTCCAGCAATCAGCATGTCCAGCCAAAAACATGAAAAAGCAAAAAGATAACCCTTTTTTCTTTAGTTTGGGGGACTCCTTCCATGCGTCCTGTTGGCTAGATGTATACCAGAAACAATATTGTGCCCTATTACTGATAATAATTTCGGTACAATAACAATAAATGGGCAAGAAAACGTGAAATTTGGTAGACAGATCAGATCAAAACTGGTCTAAGGCTGCCAATGACAAAAACGTTACACAAAATTGAACAGATGGGACTGGGTTATTGACATGCGTAAATATTGTTGCTCGATCTTGTTTACACTGTTATTTTGTGTTTAAATTAGTGAAATATATATTAAAATGCACATGATGTCATGCCATGACTTTATCACACAGAGGTTATATTCTACAAGACATAAAAGCATATTTTACGCTTACTGTTAACGCTGAAAGCTCACCAGAGAGAAATGATATCGTGCGGCTGATTTGAATTTCGTGCGAATCGCAAGCGCAGCGCAGCGCTAGCGCGGATGCATGCAATGCAGCTCAGAGATTGATCGGCCAATCGCGGCGCACGTATTAAAGCGATACGAATACGGCATTTTTTTTTTTTTTTTTTCAATAATTTATGAAACAAATAATTTACGTTTGAATAAAATACAGCTTAAAATGGGTTATAATGAAATAAAATGCAATTCTAAAAGATATACTATGGCAGAAACTGTAACACTTACCCTGTTTAACTTCATGTTCAGCATTTTCGTGGGCATTTTCTGTCTATCGATTTCATTGGCCAATGATGTTTAGACGGGCGAAGTTGACGTAGTCTTTCGGCCAAAACGTTCAAAATTGTCTCGAAAGTACAGTTCATTTATGAGACTAAATAGTTTGCAGATGAACATGTTACTACAAAAGTATGTCATAATATAACCGATGAAATATTAAATTTAATGACAAACTTGAATAATTACTAAAACAGGACACCAAACAAAAGACTACACGTTATAGCGCAGCATACTTTTGAGACTAACAAAAGGTACAAGTTTGCACCCTCTTCCGATTTATCATTGAAATTACTCAAAATGGTACAATATTGCACCATTTACGAAGTTTGCTGCACATTGCACCTTTTTTCGAATGTTTGCACCATTTGTGCACCTTTAATTCTAAGTGTGTAGAGACATGGGGGGTACAGAGAGAGAGAGAGACTGGCGTATACTAGTAGTACATTACATTCTTGAGATCATTAATATTAGCGAATTGCGAGGAATCGAAGCAACCGACCGGGGATCGGAGGGTCTAAGGCAAAGAATGTAGAGAGAGAGGAGGAAACATTGTAAAAGGTGCATTGTTAAAGGTGCATTGTTAAAGGCAATGCGATTGAAAATGTAAGGAAGCGGAACGAGCGACCAAGAGAGGGTATGGTCAAATCAACGATTACAATATATCCTATAATTTGCGAGCACAGCTTTTTCAGTGCCTTGAGTCTAGCCTTATTTTGCCAGTCACTGCAATCTATTAGTACTCTCTCCTAACTAAATGGAAATCTATTTTCTTCTCGAGTGCCTTTTCCCCATCAAATGTTCTCTCTCTCTCTCTCTCTCTCTCTCTCCGTCTCTCTTTCTCTATTTCCTCCTTCCTCTATTTTGATGAAGGAATATTGTGAAGGGGGTAATTTTAAGGAAATGGGCGAAGGAATAAACGTATATGAAGTTTGAAAGGCAATAAGATATATCGGGTACGGACAAGGTACTACTCGTAGAAACCTAACGCAACAACACAAAGTAAAATTTCGATATCATTATCTGCATATTTACTTTAAATTTACTTCAGATAATTATTGTATCAATTTTATTCCATGGAACAAAATTATCAGGTTAAAACAAATTGAATTACTTTGAAGGAATAAAATGTGAAGGAAAAAAAACATCTATAATAATAATAATAATAATGGAGACTTATATAACGCACATAATCCACCCTTAGAGTGTTATCATTATCATTACACCAGAGGTAATTTCTTGAATTTTGAAATGATATGATATTCATGAGAATCGTTTTTTAAAAATAATTTTATGATATTCTGCAAGTGTGGCAAATGTAAAAATATTCGATTGCGCAATAAATGAAAATTTTGTGATTTATGTGTCCTTGCTGATGCCAAGAAGCATGTAATTTATTTGCTGACCACTTGAAAATCGTCATTTTAATCAGGGAATACCGAAAGGCGTGACTGTGACGTCAATATAATGAAGGAAATGAGATAATCTTAAATGTGTGATTAATGATATAGAAATAATTAATACAAATTTATTTGCAATTTTATCAAAACAAATATAGGCTTACTATATGATAGCTTATCCGTTTCATTTGCTTAAAAGCATCATTTTTCTTTCATCGGACTTTGTATCAAGATGGAGTATCCATGGTAGAGCTAATGGTAAACACAAGACTGTTTTCAGGTCATATGGGATACAATTTACAATGTGTACGACCATTTTTATCGCACCGTGTCTAATAATTAACAGTCCAAAGCGATCTTTGCGCCCATCCCCTATAATATCTACTTAGTTTGTTTATCGGACGACCGATGGTACAAGTTAGACACGCCAGTAGTATGATGTCATATTCCATACGGAGTTAATGACGGACCTCGAGAAACATCAGGACTGCAGGATAAAAAAGACAGAAATTAGAATTTGTATATGGCATCTGTACTAATCATAAAACCCTCATAGCTAACGATCAGTGTTCTTCAGATATTCATTAACAGCGCAAGAATGATAGCTCAGATTAATCAACCAACGTCGGCAATTTTCTGAAAATAATTTTGATCTCTTTTATTCCCGTCATTCTGTTGGGTCTTCTGATGACTCTAATATCATAGTGGACACTATAACAAACAGAGTAAAAATGGCGCAGGTTGTGGTTCCAGACATGCATACGGCACATCGTCAATTCCAAGAGCAGGAGGAAAGAGAACGAGGTAACATGCCTCAGTATACAGACGAGGTCTACCTCATACCTAGCCATACTGCCACGGACAAGAAATTTACAGTAGCCACCATCTTATGCTTCCCAATCTTGGGCTTGTTCGGCGCGCACCACTTCTATCTTCGCAGGAACTTCTTCGGTATCGTCTATGCCTGCACACTCGGGTTGTTTGGCTTTGGTTGGATCATCGATTGGTGCAGGATTGGGGCCCTGGTGAGGAGGTGTAATCATGACACGTCCGAAGCCAGAGCCAAGGGCCACTGGGTCCATAGCAAGAAATATCCGGGCTACCTGACTGAAAAGACTTTGTTAGATGCAATAATCCTCTGGCTTCCTCCCTTTGGCATCTTTGGTAAGTAAATTAGCCACCTGTGTTGCCTTTATAAATATTTTCATTTCATACTTCCAATATAAAACAACCTTAATCTAAAACACACTAGAGAATTGTATGGAAAAAATAACATAATCATTTCTCTTACAAACCCGATTACAACAAAAAATATACATGTATATTTAAATATTGTAAGTGTTCTTTCAGTCAAGAGTACGTATACAAGATATGCCCTTAAGTCAGCTATAGTGTTATTTATTATAGGGTTTAACAAATAAATTTAATCTTTGATTTGATGTTTATTATTTTGTTATCTTTTTCGCATACAAATTATACATTGACGAAATATTTACCCACGTAAAATGAAACATAACTTTAACTTATTTCAAGTAATGTCAACTGTAATGAGTAAAGGATGACGTCAAAAAGCTGAAAATGATTTTAAAGAGGTTCATGTAGTACTTCTGTGATTTGTAAGCATGTAAGTGTGGCTTTTATGACATCAATATAACAACAATTAGAACGTGTCGATCATACAATCATAAAGTCGGTTTATACAGATTTAGACAGACATAAAATATGAACAGTTCCATGCACAATATATTTGATAATATTTGTTTGATTCAAATTAGAACCAACAAATGCACGTTCTTTTTGCACGTTCAGGTCTGTACAACTTCTATCTTGGACGAAAGAAATACGGCACGTACCAAGCCTGCTCATTTGGTTTCTTTCTCTTTGGTTGGCTCATGGACATTTTTCGACTCTCCTATATGGTTGAGAAGGCCAATACTGATGTCAAACTGATGAAAAAAGGGACTAGAGTTGGAGAGGATCCTTACAGTACATCCGATGCATACTATCTGGCGTTCCCGCTTGGTTTTCTTGGGCTTCACCACTTCTATATGGGCAACAGGTCACGGGCAATCCTCTACCTCTGCACCTTTGGTGTGTTCGGGATTGGATGGATCACTGATCTCATCCAAATGCCTTTGATCGTGAAAGAAGCCAACAGGCAGCGGGAACTGAGGGAGAGGCTCCAGAATGCATTGGTTAACGGAGGACAGCAGCAGACAAATGTCATCGTGATGACGACCATCCCTTCTACCAATCCAGGTTTTGTCGCAGGACAGGAACCTTCCATGATCCAAGGAGCTACTGTCAATCTTCCTTCAGAACCTCCTCCAGCGTACAGAGAGAATGCATCTGCAGGGGAAACGGTGATTCATGAAGGAGACTCAGCGGTACCTATAGGGTCTCAATCAGTTGGACAAGGAGGTGCCTCTGTGAAACAGTAAATGCATTTATCTTGGACAATGATCCTGCTCATGATTGCTAAACCCTTCGTGAGAGCTGGGTGTCAGAGAATGTCTGTATGTGATTTTAGGGAGGGTATGAGTTTATTAAAACCAATTCCAAATTTACTATTCCTATTTTTTATGACATACAAACAACACAGATTGCATGTGATACAGAAAGTGTCTAAATTAATAATTTATTATTCCTGTCACAAAGCATCACTGAATATCAAATTCTTTATTTTATTTATCTTTATTCTTTAGAGTGGCGTAGCACGGGTGAGATACATGTACACGTAGGTCGGTAAAATGTTAAGTAATGGCGGCACCTGCATGTTTAAAAGTATGGGTGGGATTGGATAGGGAAAATGATGACGGAAAATCCCATAGCGATTCCAGTTTTCACGTGACCATAATTATAAGCTCCGTTGGGATGGAGGGGGTTCGAATGGTGGCTCTTTTTTTTTTCTTCGCCCATAATCATTCTATCAGTCTTTGTAAACTCGCTCTGTTGAAAAACAAAAAGTCTTTAAAGATATGGAAAATGGAAAGTATATATTTCATTGTACAGGTACTGACTGGGGTGTGGTCTCTCTTACACTTGCCTTCCCTTGGTGGCACCAGTGTTTGTGAATACAGGTTCTTTTAAAAAAATATGAATTATTTTGCATTAAAAACTTGTCAACAAAATTCGATGAAACTGTTAATCAGTGCAAACTTAAGTTATTTCATGTCCGCAGGTGTTACAGAACATCATTTTATTTGCAGAATATTTCAAACAGTGGAGATTTATTAGATTGACAATTTAGATAATGAATGCATAGAAGCAGTCAATTTTGGCATAATAATCCTCTGCATAAATATAGCATATTATCTTTTACAGCATTGTATTTTTAAATAAGAAATCTGTTCAATACAGAAAAAAATAATAAAAATTTCTTCTTTAGAGCTTAATATAGTACTGTCAAAAAAAATCTTATTTACCTCCTATTCCAATACAGTTTTTGGTCAAAGGCACTTTAAAAACAAATTGAAAATGGGATCATAAAAATGAAATTATGAGGAATGACAAATATCAATTTTATCATAATTTGACAAACAGTGCCAATTCAATCTCATTTATAGATCCATGAACAGAGTCTTGGTGTTCTTAAGGTTTGTATTCAGTCTTTTGCTAGGATTCAAAACAAAATCTAAATAGGTTTTCACTTAATAAAAAACATATGGTCATTGATTTCAGTTTGCGGGTATAATAGTGCAAATTACATGAACAAAAATGTAAGCTTGTCTTATAATGACTTGCCATCGATCCGAATCCGTCGCAAGGCCTCCCATCAGTCATGTCAATTGAAAATGTACCACTCTTATGTTAGGAGCTGCGATTGATATAAAAAGAGTTGGGTTGCGATTGATTCGGATTAATGGAAACTCTTATATTTAGACGTTATAAGACAGGGCACATGCATGCCTGTATTTTTCGGCTTTGGCTTGAAGTCTTGCTAAGATATCGACTTAAATATGATACGAATTGTCTCTAGATTCTCTCGTGTCAAAAGAGGAGAATCTCCTGCAAAATCAAACACAATGCAACGCAAATTCAACACTCATCAACCACACTCTTTGGTATAAAAGATGTAGTGATATAGGGAAAGTATAAACTTGCCCCAAGACACATTTCTGCGCCAACCTGTTTACCTGGTCGAAACCATTATCGGCGGCATGCAATCTTTCAGCATTTCTGGTACAGTCAAACCTGTCTTAGTGGCCACCTGTCTATAGAGGTCACTTATATAGCCTCCTTATAGCAAGAAATATGTGTCTTAAACCTGTCTATAAAGGCCACCTGTCTACAGTGGCCACTTTTTCTGTTTCCCTTGGGTGACCTTAATAGGCAGGTTTGACTGTATTTGAAATCTCCGAATCAAAGATAAACTTCATCAGATGAGGAGATTCAAGAACGCCTTTGATTAAGAATACCCCAATTTCTTGGGCCTTTCTTTGTTCGTAAAACACTCTAGAATTGTTAGCAATCTTTGGTTTTATCACGTTGGGCATCTCCCTAAATGCAGTTTGACGATTCCAGCTTTATGTAGCTTCTTCAGCAGTACAAACTCGTCCGGTAACTGGTGAAACCGCCGATAACCATAATCATAATTATCACGCGTTTTATTTCTTTTGCTGTCATCGTAGTGGTAGGGGATGGAACGATCTTGAAATTGAGGGAAGGGGTAAAATCCGTACATGTGGATCTCTTCACAGATTGTGGCAGCGATGTTGAACATAAGAAGACCAGTACTTATTCTTTCCTCATCGATCCCCTGTGTCAACCAGTAACTGAAACAAGAAAACAAAGACATTTCCAAGACATGTATATATATTAATATACATGTTTCTGATGTGTTTAAAAAAGAAGAATACACGACTATTGACACTTCACACTTTGCATAATCATGATCATCATTTCATGCTAAAGTAACGTTTGAAAGTTTGAAAAAGTTTGAGTGGCTGGTACAAGAGTCTTTGATATTTCTGAGAGCTGATGAAAACTGAAGAACTTAAAAGTCTACAAATCAGCTGATAAAATCGATCATAATACGCACTAAGATTCAATGAAATCATCACGTTAACTTTTATAACTCTGAGAATCAACTATAAATATATTTGACATTTTCATTCAAATTCTACAAGGGTCAAAATCTACCACACTAATATTGTTTATTATCATGACAAATACTTCATTATTAAAATGAATTTAATAATTGTTTAATTCAGCTTACTCTGTTATATCTGGAAGGATATTCCCTGGAAACGCTAACTGGACGTTTTTGAATCTCTTAAAGTTCAGATTAAAGTAGTCTAATATCTCATGGACGGTTCTGCTGATGTAATGTGTCGAAAATATGGGAATCCATAAAACATATTTCCCATAGCTGACCAATCTCTCCTCGAATCTTTTCTTGTCATTGTCCTTTCTTAGTCTGCCATAATATCGATCTAAGATACTGGGATTAAACGTAATAACGTCTGTCTTCGTTCCAACGTCCTTCTCATAACCCTCGAGGGTAGCGAAGTTGCATCGGAATGCGAAGTCGGCGGCGTCGATCTCCGCACCGCAGGAGCTGTTGAGAAGGATCCCGCTATTGCCGACCACGGAGCACGTCTTGAAGTACTGATTCCTAAAGAGCTGTTTGGTTGGGAGAAGCTTCTTGAGGCCGGGTGGGAGTAGGGTCATTGCCTTCGCCTTGGCGCTGTAGAATCGCTTGAGTTGCCCTCGTGTGTCGTCATCTGATGTCATTGTGATCATCTTATACGGGTTGAAGAATTTTCGCATGTCAGATCTGCACAATGGGAGGCAGAAAATTTTGAAATTTACAATAAGCATGATAAGTAGTGTAAAATCAGAAATCCTAATATTATGATCTTTTTATGTCAAAAATAATTTACTGTTTGAAAGTGTGATCAACATCTGTCTCCCATGCACCATGCCCACATTTCAAAGCAAATTCGAACCTATCCTGCTTCCAAAACTCTTCAGCAACGCATTCGTGCATGGGAATGACAGACGCCAAAAAATCAGTTAACATGAGGGGGATCAAATGCATGTGCATACTTATCTATACCTTTGATAATCCCTATCCATTACTTTACTGTGATGTTTATCAGTGTTTTGTTTATTTTCTTCTTCATATCAATAAATATTAGAAACCAAAGTAGCTGCTTCCAAGCAAACAGCAATAATAATAATATTAAGTATGATATATAATAATAATAATAATGATAATAATAATAATAACAATAATCTTGAGAATCTTATTTTACTGTGATGTTATCAGTGTGTTTTTCCCTTCTTCATATCAAGCAATCTCTATATTAGAGACCAAAGTAACTTCTTCCAAGCAAACAGCAATAATAATAATAATAATAGTAATAATAATAACAACAACAATAATAATAACAAAAGAAATAACTGTATATCCTTGGTCATAAAGAACAGCGTCGCAGTTGACATGATCAACAAGCTCTTTAGTTCCCAATGAAATGACGCCACCTCTGGACGATTCATGGCAACTTTCATCTAAATGTTTGGGAGCAAAACGGATTTCTGATATTTTTTTTCTGTCTGTGGTACGTGCACATCACATCTATTTCTTACTTCATCTGTTGCGCTGAACAATATCATTTTGTTTCCTGTTTCCTCTATATCGCCTACGTTCTTGAATGAGTCATGGCCATTGTCTTGGAAACCACTGAAGAGATTTAAACCACTT
>CM046853.1:18286535-18324035 GCA_025617745.1 Heliocidaris erythrogramma | reverse complement strand
CAGCAGTAGTCACACAGGTGTTCAACAAGAGAAACTCAAAAACGAGCCGACGATCGAAAAACATTGACAGATCTAGAACATGGCACCCCATGAGAATATATTCATGTTGACAGCATGTCCACACTGACTTTAATGTTGTTTATCAGTTTACGAGTGATAACTATTTTCTCAGATTTTTATATAGGCTTCATTCTTTTTGTTATCCGAACGTTTATTTTATGTCTTCCATTTCTTTCAATTGGGATGAAGGCACATTAACGTAACATATCATATCATATCATATAACAATGTTAAAATATGCGATCATGAGTGTTATTATACACAATTAAAAAAAAGAAGTTTTTCGCAAGTCGCAATGGAGCTCTTAATATCTGAATTGCGGGGCTAAATAAGGTCATGAAAATACTTAGTAAATTACCGATATAAGTGGCGTAATATATATTCACGGCATGTCCATACAGTAATTTTAATATCATAATGATTCTTCTTCTTTTCCATCATGTCATTCTCAAGACTTTTAATGTTTGACATCTTCATCATCTAAGAGTTTCAACTTTTTTTTTTAAATTGTGTATAATAACACTCATAATCACAATAATATACTTCAACAATGTTATGAGGTAACGTTGATGTGCCGTAAGCCCAATTAAAAGAAACGGAAGACATAAAACAATGTTCAGTACACGGCAAAAAGAATGAAGACTGTATCAAAATCTGAGAAAATAGTTATCACTGTAGAGATAAACAAAAATACCATTGTCGTCAATGGTAATTTTTACAAAGCCTGTATAGAGGAAACAAAATGTCAATGAAGAATGACGAGAAAACGTTTTGATTTGAAGAATGGAAAACAGACTTTGTCAAATAAGACATTAAAGAATTTTGAAATACAAGAAAATATCGAGAGCTGGACATGGCGTTGTCAGTCATAAGATAAAAATACGAACAAGCATGACAAGATATGTACGATTCATGTCATTCTGTAGCGTAACGTGCACCCAGCCATCGAGGGGCACTGAAATCATGGAGGGGGGGGGGGGGACAAGTCTTCCGAAGTGGATGAAAATTAATGTGAATTAAAGGAGAATTAAGCCCTGATTACAAATTTACTTATATTGGAAGGTGTAATATATTCCTACTTATTGGCCTAAATCATTTTCTAATAAGATATCAGAAAAGGGTATAAATAAAGATATTCCAACACCCGGTATCGTCTCCTACTCATTTACATGGGGGCTGCCATTTTCTTGCTGATTTGGAGTTGTACATGAACCATTGAGAAATGTTCCAGTCAGGAAGATATTTTGAATCCAAATCCTAAATTGATTTTCTTCATTACCTAAAATCCCATATGTGACGGAAAATATAAAGTGGGTGTTTACATGTATTATAAAAATTAAATCTTTATAATGATACTTTTAAATTGTCTGGTTTTGCTTAACAAAAATCTATTTTCTTGGGTTTGCCAAACAGAGCAGAACATTATCCGAAAGCAGGTGAATGCATAGTTTGCCGCTATAGATGCTCAGGGAAGAAGCATCCATAAAATTTGAATTAATTTGCTCCGTCCCATACGTCCAGTATCGAGAAAATTGATTTCTATTAAGCGAATATCGATTTTCAACAGAAATATATAAGGAAATCTTCAGTTTAAAAATAAATTGACATATCTATTCTATATTTTTAATCTCAAATGGGTTTTTAATTTTGAAAAAGGCAATTGAGCATTTGGATTAAGAAAATCTTCTTGTACACATAAACAAAATGGCAGCCCCCATGTGCTGCTAGCAGACGATACATATTGCTAGCAGATGGTAAATTTTGCTCAGAAAAAATTGATTCGTATCGATCTCGTATATTTTGACGCGAAGCCATATAGTGTAACAAGTAGGAATAAATAACACCTTTGAACACTATCGTCTTTATTTTTGAGCGTAATTCTCCTTTAACAAGGCCATCGATTAGAAGGGGGTATATAGGTTATTATCTTATTTTCATGTTCCCTTTCTATATCTCCCCTCTCTCTCTCTCTATTTTGATCTTTTCGTGTGTGTTTTTCTTTTCGCCATTCGATGGGGGATACGCCCCCCCCCCCCCCCCTTGTAGCTTCATCACTGATGTCAATCATCATTATTTGAATAACCTGAACTGCACCCTGGTTTTGATTCATTTGGTTAAGGATAATATGTAATTTAATACCACGTTCTACTTACTCAGTGACATGAATAAGCGTCTGGTTTGAAATCGAATAATTCAATTTGATTTTCTTGATTGAAAAATGGGTCATGGTTGTCTTTATTTCTTTGAGTGATATCTCACAAAACCGTCAACAGAACATGTGCAAAACAGGATAAAATTTGTGTGCGAACAGATATTGATAATTATCACGTATACATGGATCAGATATAATATTATATACACGACTTAAAAAGTATGAAAGAGAGGGACAAAATGAGAATAATACGTCTGAAAAAACAAACATATATCATCTATATTTTTGAAGGGAACCAGAGAAAGGTGAATTAGGTTTGAAGTTTGAAGTTTGAAGTTGAAGTTTATTTGTTCCACATTTACATCAAAACAATTTTTTTCAGAAACGATTTTACAAGCATATTTATCAATTTCAAAACATAGGGGTAAAGAACTCAAATCAAGTACAATGTACAGTAAATAGGTAGAAAGTTTGAGAGATGTATGAACGACTTGCAAAAAGAAGTAAAAATGTAAAATGTGATGGGGAGCCTAAATAAAAACCATTGCTTGTAAATGATTTGGCTCCCGTATATACAGTAATTAGCCTAATTCTGGCTGGGATGCAATAAAAAGGCGAGACGGATTAGAAGTATCAGATTTACAAAACGTTCAAGGAGAGTAAAGCTCAGAATGTGGAGTAAAGAAACGAAAAGGACGAAAGAGAAGAAGAAAGAAAACAGAAAGAAAAAAAAGGAGAAAAGGAAGAAAAAGCAGTACACGAGCAAAGTCTATGTGACCACCTGCACGATCCAGCATGATATGAATATCCATACGTACATGTACTTACTTAAAAGGTAACACCTTAGCTTCCGTTTAAATGAATTGGTGAAGGGGCTATCAACTAGTTGGTTATTCAGGCTGTTCCAGAATTTGGGTCCAGTAAAGGTGATTGTTTTGTTTGCGAAAACGGTGCGAGTTCGGGGGAGGTGGAAATGATTTGTTTGTCTATAGTTGGATAAGATTGTACAGGATTATTGCGTTGAAATATATATAGGGACGAAAGCATCTGGTAAATTACCTTTTGAGATTGTATAAGTGCAAGTCAGATATCTTAAGGATATTATAATTATAGAAAAGTTGATTTGTATGTGCACAACATTATTTACTATTCTAATAACCCGTTTTTGTACAACTTTAGTTTTGTCCATTAGGGTTATGGAGCTATTTCTCCATGTATAAGATTAAGCTAAGGTGAGAAAGAGCTGATAATTTTCTTTCTACTGCTTATTTCTCACCTCTCTCTCTCCCTCTCTCTTCCTTCCTCCCTCTTTCTTTCGCTCTCCTTATCTCTCTCTCTCTTTCTCTTTCTCTTTCTCTGTTATTATCTTCACCATAATCATGACAGTACAGCAGGAATACATGAATATGACCCAATAATCGTTTGCATTATTTTCCAAATTCTTCTTCGTTATTTTCAAAGAGCCTCCATCAAATCAATTAAGGAAGACATGATTGATTGCTCACCATAAAGATGGTGCCGTCGATATAAGGTCATGTTATATTAGCTTCAGCTTTGTTTGTTGACCTATACGCAATTCACATCATTTTACTTTCAAATCTACTGGCTTGTAGCCAGGATTCTCTTTCTTTTTAATATAATTTTTGATAGGAACTGTACAATTTTATTACACTATCATAAAGCTGTGTCTATCATATGAATTTCTCGACTCGAGCTAGTTTATGTGTGGAAAATATATGGAGGCATATCCTCCCGGGCAACTCCGGTTCCGCCGATCATTAAAGCTATGACCAAGTTGAATCATTACAGCGTATCCAGATTTTCAATGCTGGGGGGGGGGGGGGGGCACCCCGTGAGAAAGTACGAGAAAAGTGCGAACAAACTCTCCAAATACCCATTACGGAGGAGGGTTAATTGCATTGCCCGACACTCCCTTTGATTGACGTACACGACAGAATACTTGCACCATTTTCCTCGACAGTCGTTGGCAACTTGGCATTGTTAATCACCCTCCCCCCCCCCCCCCGCCCCCTATTTCAGCTGCAGATGTTGGATAATGCCAAGCAATGCCGCATGGGGAAAATTTTTCCAAATTCTCTTAGTAATTAATTCCGCAACGCATGAGTATCACCCGACCCTACAGTGGTACTATCAATCAGTTGTGAAATAACATTTATCCATGCCATTAAGAAGTGTACAGCAAAATGCTATGTAATGATTTCGTCACTACCCATGTGGAATTGCCATGTAGTCGACTGTTGATACCTAAACACATCCTGGCACTAACCTTGACTTATCTCATATAACATTGACACCTACATTTAGCAGGAACCCTAAACCACCCAAGTGGACTTCCAGTCTGACTGAGCAAGCTCAATGTCAAAAGCACTATTTAATTATACTATATCTAGGAGATCCAAATGGAAAACTTGGACAATCCTAACTTAAACGTTACATACTACAACATGTATCTGGGCCCCATCATCGCAAGTCCTCCAATCAATCGCACATTTCCAATCTCCTATACTATGTTAATTATCATAACAAATTGAAATTGCGTGCAATAAACTCTAATCATTGGTGCTTGCGCAGATGTCTGTTAACTTTACGCGTGCACAGTCAACTTTGCGCAATCATTTACCCATGACTTGTCCTGATATTGATTTGTTATGACAATTAACATGTTTTACTAACATATAAAAGTTAACATAGTTTTCAGAATACGGCCCAGTGTTCCTTTATAATAAACACATGTATACAAATAATAAATGATTATGATAAAAGTATATTTGACATAAAGCCCTCATCAATTTTTTTTAATCCATGCACATGCATATTTATTGACATCTTCATTTATGCTAATCATCTATCATCAGCAAGATCGAAGTGACGTGGGGTTTGACGTCATTAAGTTCTTCACCATCTGTCTCTGTATATGTGGCTGTGTATTGTCTGAATATCTCATCTATATCTACTTCAAGGTCTACCAACAATTCAAACTCATTTTTTTTTATTAAAGAAAAACAAACATGGTACTAAAAAACACCAGGTGGAACATCTAGGCGATACCACGAAGAAAGTCAAGAGAAGGGACGAGTAGGAGTCAGGGTCATGGTTACAGAAATACAAGTCATGAAGCCGAATTAGAAAAAGGAAAGTATCCATTATAAAGGGCCCTGTTGGCGTGTGCAGTGTACATTGAATTCACCGAAGATACGTCTTTTTATCAAACAGTGGGAAGGGCATTTAGCAAAATAGCAAAAGAATACAGTATTAGAATATCATTCTTTGTGAAAATGATATAAAAATTGTTAAGTTTTGCCATTTTTGGCATTATGGGGATTAGCCAGTAAAAGAAAATGATAGGCCTACCATAACATTACGTATATCGAAAACAGATTAAGCAAGTATTTTTCTAAAATTTATAATAAAAAAGTTTTTATAAAATGTATGATTAAAAACAGTTTATACCAGATACGTTGTAGGCAAAACTACATTGGGAACCAATAAATGTGAGGTACGGTATAATAAAGAAAGACATCAACATTTCTTGTTGGAAGAAAGCCAGATAATATTAAAGCCCTCTCAGAAAGCATAGCTTATATTCTAGATCTGTTTTACGAACACGTTGGAACAGGTACATCATTCAGCCTATATAACGACGAATTCGTTCTGCTGATGTAGAACTTTTCCGTCTCTTTTTTCACCCTCTTCTTTCTGAACTTGTAACATAACGTTCGTCTCTCTTGGGAATAGCTATAGAGTTATAGGTATGCAATGACATGTTATTGCATTGACTTGTTTACATTTGTACATGTACTAAAATTTGACAGCTATGCATGCATGCTTGGTTCAAGCGAACTGTTCATGATGATGTATTTATGCAGACGTTATGGTACCCATAGACATGCTAGAAAGAGCACAAACAGCAGTTCATCACTTTCATGAAGTAAAACCGGTTTGGGTATAAGGCTGATATCACTTATATTTTCACAAATATCAAATAATTAAATCGCGTATTAGATGATGCCTAAATGTTGATAATAAGATCTATTTCATTTGTTTGAGCAGTACCTAAAATTTTTGAAAAACATAACTCAGAAAAGTTGAGATTGTGTATCGCATTTATGTAAGAATAATGATGAAAGAAGAGAAGAATTAAAATGACAGAAAAGTATAATATGTTTCTATTTCATTATCTTTTTAAATATCTTTACATTGCTGCCTTCGTCATGATCCGAAATCATTATTCTTCATCACCGCCTACCTAGGCCCGTAGGTCAGACTGATCTGTATACAATAATCTACGAGTGATGAAAGTAGGGAAAGAAATGTGTCGACACTGAACAACAAAATACCAGAGTTTCCGAAGACAGAGGCAGACGGGGCTCAATATGATCTCAAAACTGCAAGACTGTGTTTTAACTTATTTTTAACAATAGCTTGAAACTAATTGAAAAACACATAAAAGTATAAACCAGACAAGCATCATAACTAGGCATCCAAACTGAACATTGAGTCTTTTCTTTTGGGAAAGCGAAACTGCGAAATGGTTTTGGAAAGAGGATGTAGAAAATTGTGGAGTTATTTTTTTTAATAGTATCGAGAGATTTATGTGTAACAGCAAAAAAAAAGTGTGAGTTGGCTAAAACATTAGCTGGCATGGTCCCAGCATGAAATGAATTAAATGGCAGAAATCTAAATTTAACTCTTATACGCTATCCCCCCTCTCTCTCTCTCTCTCTCTCTTTATAAACTACAGATTTTCAACATCTTATTTCCAGAAAGAAAATACAAGGTTGATCGATCGAGGGCAGAATAATTTGAAAAGTGCAGAAGCTTTTTTTATTCTATGTAGATAAGAGTGTTTGCTCTGCACTTTTATCAAATGGACTTAAAGAAAGTTCAAAAGGAATTCAATTTTTGTCATTTATTAGCATCCATGCCAAAAATAAAGGTTTGCAAGCCGTCTTGAAATCATAACTCAATACGTGAGGGAAATCAAACCATATGGTATATATATGAAGTCAAACACTGCATTGAAGCATCAATTATAATTTTATTGTAATAAATGTTTTGGTAAAAAAGGGTGATGTGCCTGACAACTTCTTCTTAACAATTGTGAAATACAAGAAACTGGTATTATACCGTTTAATCTCTGATTAACGCAATATTTGTTACTATTCCTTGACTATAACCTGATAACTTGACCCCAAAGATTCACTACAAGGTAATACATGCATAGATACCATGGTCATGGTCAAGCAAGGTGACAAAAGTAATATATCCTTTGCTGTATGCAGTGGTATGGGGTATAAAGCTTTCACGTGGTGGACATGAATGAATGAGTTGGGGGCTGGGGTAGCCTTATCTATCATTCAATGTGCCCAGCAAATTTTTCGAACACAAAGTCAACAGTGAATAGTCATTGTCTGCTTCACGAGTCTGCCACGTCCTCTTTGAAAATACCACTTAAGCTGTGACCTTTCTACTTATTTTACTCGCATCGATCATCTTTCTCTTTGTCGTTTCTTGCCCCGTCAAGCAAGTCCTCATTATGCTCCTGTCTAACCTACACGCCTGACCTCCATAGCCCATATGTATCTAGGAGTCTTGTAAACGGTAAAAAATGACTATCGTCAAAAATCTTGCTTTTCCTTGAAATTCACATATTTCAAATAAAGCGCCCCTCCCCCTTTTTTTCTCTCTCTTTTTCTCTCTGTCAGTCTTCCTGTTTCTGTTTGTCTGTCTTTCTATCCCTCTCTCTCTTTCTCTCTCTCTCTCTCTTCTCTTGCCCCCATACCACGCACCCCCTTTTCATGCCCCCTCTCTCTGCTTCTATACAATGAATGGGGACCCCCATAGAGGTACAAGCACTGCACCCACCGCTCTCTTCATCGTAGAAAGGGATTTCACTCTGCATCACCGTGGTGCTATAATGGATCCAATTGAACCTGGGATTTAGAAGAGACAGCGTGAGGTGACCCTGAAGGACTGATTCAAAAGGTGTGGTCATCTATACATGTATAGGCCATGTATACTTGTGCCAAGATTCATAATAGTGAGGAAATAAAGGGTGATCCTGATTCTTTAAATAATGTGGAAAGAATGAAGCAAAAATGGCCTTTTCTTTGAAATAAACTGCATGTTAAGATATAACAGAAGATACAAAAAAGGACACTAAAGGGAGTTTTTAGATCTGCAGGATCAGGGATCATTATGGGCACAGTTTCGAGAGGGGTGCTGTCGCCTCTTGCCCAGATATATCACCTTTTCAGTTTCTAAATATTGCGAACAAACGAAGTGAGTTAGACAATGAAGAAATTGTATTGTTTCGTCATGAAAATACAGTAGATAAGATATGAAAAAGTTTTGAAAGTTGCTGCCCGAATATTGGGATTTTCAAAAGGCCGTCCATCAATACCACAGTACAAGAAGGACTAATACCATTGTACAAGAAGGATATAAAAAAGAAAAACCTTCACAGAATCAGGCTGAAAAGAAATCTAAACAGTATGGTATTGTATTGTGTATGTAAGACTGTCGCTCATTTTCTATGGTGAGGAATTAATACATGTAGTACCAAAGCTTGTGGCATCTGACCGATGAGAGGTGCATAAACAAGTTATGGTATTAAACTCAGAACCCTAAATCATAATTATTAGATACCCGAAGGATGTGCTGTTGATCAACATTAGATATTAATATGCTCTCATAATTTGCTCTTAATTGTCTACCCCAATAACCCATCTACCCGGTTATGCCCACGTCTAGCGCCAGTTGTTCCCACGTTTCATGTTAATTCCGTCTAGGAGATTTTATTTGTCTCATTGGTTCGGCATGTCGAACTCATCTCCATAACAGAAGGATCAAGTGCCTTAAGAATGATGAGAGACAGCTAGAAAGTTACTTGCATTTCTTTCTTCTTTCGATGCTCATTCTTCCTTATTTACCTTCATCTTCTCCTCCTTCTTTTCAAAACATCTGTCCATCTATTATGTAAATTTAGAGTGAACGTGATGTTGATTAGAGCTTAGGATGGTGGTAATTTATTCCCCGAATATAAGGATTAATATTGCATTCGCATTGCATTTTATTACTATGGATATTTACTACATGAGAAAATCTGTCAAATATTCATTATATGTCACGAAAGAGCGTCTCCTTTCTTTCTTTTATGTATAATTACACTTATCATAGATGGGTATTAATGATCCGCCCTTTCGGGGACCTTTTCTGCATTAAATTATTAGTATCAATATCAAGAAAGACTTATCAAGAAAGACTGTGTTCATTTCCGTCACGTAAAACATGAGGAAACTATATATCTGACACTCAAGGAATATCATCATTATCAGCACATGGTTGTCATGATTTTGAACTTTCGTGTATTATCCGCAAGCATTATTAATTTACATCTTCATAAATCTAATCCAACACAAGTGAAAAACAAGCCTGAAATCATTTGATTAATCACAAACGAAAGAAAATCCAAAATTTTGTATAAGGGGGGAGGGGTCCAATACCGTCCTTTACAAAAGGGTATATCAAGAAAAAAGGGGGTTCTCACTGTACAAATAAAACAAAAAGCAGACAAAAAGCAAAAACAGTTATCAACAAAAAAGAAGATCCAACCCTCCCCCCCCCAAAAAAAAAAATAGAAGGGTTTTCGAGAAAGAAAAAAAGAATTCGAACTCCGTAACCGCCCCACCCCCCCCCCCATCCCCCAATGTAATGGGGGTATTACGGCTGTCATCACTTACGCCCGTTTCGTCAATTTGTATAAATTGAGATGGAAAAGATCGAATTACAAACATATTACGATCTGTTATAAATTTGTAGGTCAAATCATTCGGACCAGATTCTGATATGCTCGGGAGGATGCAAGCTTTAGTTACATTTCCCTGTTTGCATAGAGGGATACATGACTCACATTGTGAGAATGTTATACAGGGAGCTTCTTCTGCGGGCTTCTGGGTATGAAATTGGTTAAAATTGAGCACAGTCATCGTTGATATGTTATGTCATTATTAAGGATGTAAAAGAATATCAGTATCCTAGCCTTGTTTGTCCTTCATTAGATGAAAGAGATCATCGAGGGGGCACGTATATACCTGGGTGATTAGCAAGTGTTTGCTGTCTCATTTCTGAGGTTGACATAGTTTTATGTCAATAAAGGAACTTTAGAAGTATCGTCGATTTTTTCCAGCCTAAATCTCCCTATTTAAGTTTATATGTATTTACTGAATATTATGTCAAATTCAAAATCTGTCAGATGGTTGAGAAGATACAATATCATATTCTCATCAGTTTTCGCAAAAAAATATCTCATGAGGCACGATACAACATGAAAATAATAAAATGAGACATGTACGATGTCCATGCAATAACATAAACTTTCTATCAAAGGACATGGGTATCTCAGACGTGATGCCGATGGAGCATATACTTCAGTTCAAAAATTGACCATTTATTAATTTTTATTTTATTTCATGGGTGTCATCGTCACCATTTGGCATTTTAAATTTTGTTCCCTTTCCTTGCGACACATTTCATTTTGCATCACCATTTGCAAAACCTTTTTCTCTTTTTCCTCTCACCACTCGGCGACATTACCAAAATTTCCGCCTCTCCTCTATCCCCCACCCCCCCCCCCCCCCCCCTCGTTGAGACTGGATCGTCGATATCCCTCTACTTCTATGATATTTTTCGTAAGCACTTCGTTTTCAGAATACAGACTTAGTGACTCAATATCAAGGACTGGCGGCACACGACAGACGTGAGCTGCTTACAAAATTTCCTTCTGTATTAACAATTATTGTATTTGAAATAGTGAATTAGCGTTTCCGTGTAAAATTTGAAGGAATATGATTCTACTGCAAAAGAGTACCCGAAAAGTATCATATGCCTTACATCTTCCATCTATCAAGAAATTGCAGCTATTATCAATTTTTTGTAACTTTTCTACATATTATGTTAGTGGACTCGATTCCCTGTTCACACAACTCGCCGTGTGACTACAAGTCTTATCGACTCAGGACTACAGTTTTCGGTACTGAATTTATTTATTTATTTCTGATATTTAGAAAGGGTGACTCATTATCACCAATAGTGGTGGTCTTGCACGAGGCACTGTTAAAACATAAAAATCATGAATATAAACTTACAACAGCAAAAAAATAAATAAATAAGTATTAAACGTATTAAACACTCAGGGGCGTTTATACCATTTTAAATTGGGAGTGCCAGACCAAATTTGTTGCCTGTGAGCGGAAAACTTTCCAATAAGCGAACAAAAAAGGACAATATTTTAAAATGCTAAGAAAGTCACAGATTTCCAAATTTGGCCACAAGGGTCAAAACGGCCACCTCCCTCCAGCAACGCCACTGAGAACAGCACTATAACCTGACAGTATTTTTCTTTTAATTTTGAAATATTGATTATTGTCTTACCTAGGTACGATACCGGTGGTACCGGTAAAGTCTCGGTAAGCCTGCTGTAGCTGGTTGAGCTGTAGACGATGTGGTGTCTGAAGGAAGAGTAGGAAGAAGACGGATAGAGTGAGGGATATCAGAAAGAGGATGCGACGTCCCGTCCGAACCAACATCTTGAAACGGTGGTCGACCACAGCGCTGATGTTGACGGTGGTGGTGTGGAGGGTTTCAGACGACGCCGTGGTTACTGCGTAACGATGAACTATAGCCAAAAATGAATTCCGAGTAAAATAATGTAGACTGATGGTCAGAAAAGTGATGGGTATTATTCAGAAATATGGGAATGGCTCCTGAGAGGCATGTTTAAATACTTCCGTCAGAAATGCATTGCTTTGCTGTTGGTGGCTTAAAATCCATCTGATAGCAGACGACATTCAGATACATGTATATGTATATAACAACTCTCTGAAATATAATTGCTCCGCTTAAATTTTAATGTGTTGTGAGCAACTGCTGCATCTATTTCGTAGAAGTTACATCTTATAGTGGGGATGCGGCAGCGTCGAGATGTTGTAGATTGAATCATTGTATAGAAATAAACTGCAAGTATTTGTAACACTGACGATTCTTTTAAACCATGCGACGGATCCGATTAGAAGTTTGTGTATTGTGATGTGCTGGTGATGTGTCGATATGTTGCGCTGATTCCCAATCCAAGAAATTCAATGAACTTGTGATAGGTCATGAAAGGTCCTTTTTCAAACCAAGAAGGCGTCAACGAACAACAAATTACAAGCCACACCAGTCGAGATTTCTGGCTAATTGGAGACGTTGTCGGTTTAGTTATCCAGAACCACCATCGTGGAGGGATGTGGGATGTCACTGGCGCTAGCTTGCTCTTGCTTTTACCCTGGTTGTGTTCCAGTCAGCTGCTGTTTTGCGGATTGCAAAACTTCGCCAAGGGACCTCTGTAAGCGCAGTATGAGGCAATATCGTTGGATGCTGGTGGCGAGGGCTGCGTCTTTAGAAAATCCCTTTAAACCTCCACCGGCTTCCCCAGGCTTACGACTAAGAAAATTACGACGTTGTGATCATCGTCATAGCTTTGGTTATGGATGAATTCTCTCCTCTCTTCTCTCGACCGCTACTTCATCCTCTCTCCCGTGCTCTGTATGACATAAAAAGGGAAGAAAATGTGAAGACTGTCGTCAGATTCTCCTCGAGTATCACGTGATTTGATATCATGCCTGAAGTTGGCAGGATACAAGACACGTCATCGGTGAAGTAAAGGTTAATCAAACGATGACTCTTGACTTCATGTCTGCTTTTGCATGCTTTCCGCAGGTAAGCACAAGCGGGGTATCCAAGAGATAAAGGTGTGATCAGCCATCACAACTACCCCCTCCCCCCCCCCCCCCCCCCCCGGCGATCGGGATGAAGATACTGCCCCCTTTCCTACAAGCGTTTATAGCCAGGTTTTTCATAACGAGAGGGGGGAGGCTAAGCTATGCCCTCCCATTTCCTAAGCCAAGCATTTTCATTATCTTTCTTTATATTCGAGTGCTTGTATAATGTGCCCCTGCCAAATTTTTTTTTTTTATTATTTATTCTTTTTCCGTTTCACATAAACAAAATATAAAGAAACATGACATAATAAATATAATACAGCAAAGTTGTTCGAACATGTGTCATATAGAGTACATGAAAATATCATAATTCTTGAAAAAGGATCAGCAACATAACAACACTTTAGCTTATAATAAGTGTAAAACGGAGGGACTTGCCAGAAAGAAGCAAAGCTTGTACAAGAGGCAAGCCCCTGAACTTAGTTTCAATACGTTTTAATCCAGGGGAAAAATGAAAAAATTGTTTAATGAACACATAATATATACAAGATATAAGAAGTTATAAAAGTATAACTAATAACAAATATAATAACAGGGGGCAGAAAGAGAAGGTGCAGGTAATTATGAAAAGACAGACTGCAGAGGTACGTGTATGGAACGTCAGGTCGTTAGGCATGCTTATATGATTTCAGTTTTTAAGAAAATGTTATACGAAGGTATAATATACGTATGGATATGTTATAGTTAATTGTGTATTTACTTGACTTGTTACTGTGAGTATTGACAGATTAACATTTTTTTAAGCATACGTTTAAAAGCATTAATACTAGGGGATTCTTTAAAATCATGAGGCAGAGAATTCCAGTATGCAGATCCAGAGTAAACAAATGAGTTCTTTGCAAATAAAGTGCTTGTTAATGGTAGATGATAGTAGTTTCGTTGTCTAGTTGGGTAGTAATGTATTGAGAACTTGGGGGAGGGGTGTCAAAGATTTGTATTCGATTTTATTTTTGGTCTAAATAGCGTAATAGTTTATGTATTATTTCTTTTATTTTTATTTTTTTAATCTTTGTAAGGTGTTTTGAACATTTTTTTTTTTTTTTTTTTTTAAAACCTCATTCGAGGAACTTTATTTCATTCTATATTCCAAAGTGTACATTCAAAGAAAAATAAACAAACATAATTGATTTGCATAGTATATATAAACAAAATAACGTACCACTTTAAACACCTAGCTCACGCACTTTCCAGAATAGAAAATTGTTGTGGCGTGAAGTCAATTATTTTCTTTTTCACTAAGTATTTCAAATTCATTATAACCTCTTTTTTAAATCTAGCCAATAGTATATAAGCACTTATAGAAATCTTAGAATAATTTCGCATTATATACAATTGATATATTGTGTATTGAGCAATGACTAGCATGAAGTTTAGAAGAATTAAATTTTGGTTATTTACATCATATCCTATTAATAGAATTTTTTCGTCCATACTAATATCAATGTTGAATAGAAAATATATAATATCTATTACTTTTTTCCAATATGACTTTACCTCAGGACAAAATAAAAGCACATGATTAATTGTTTCTACATCATTGCAATCTCTGCATATTATGTCAGATGTGATTTTCCATTTAACTAGATTTTCTTTAAAAGGCAGTATTCTATGTAAAAGTTTGAAGGTATATTGTTTTACGTTGTTGTTAAAAATTTTTCCAAACTTAAAGCTAAACAAATCATTCCAATCAAATAATTGAGAAACTTCTAACTTTTCTTGCCAAAAGTAAATAACGCTTATATCGCGTTTCTTTGTTTCAACTAATATTGAATATAATTGTTTTGTTTTTACAGATGCTAAATTAACTAAATCTCCACTATGTATTTTATACATTTCAGGGTTATCTTCATCATCTTCTTGTCTACTGCTCTTCTGCTTTTTACACAATATGTCATGCCAAACTCTTGGCAGTGATTTTTTAATTGATTCATATTGAAACGATATTAATAAAGAATTTGATCCTATCGTTTCACAAATTTGTTTATGACTTTTCCACATTCCATTTTCAAACAATTGATTAATTTGCAAAATACCATTAACGATCCAATTTTTAAAGTATAATGGTTTCTTCATATGCTTAATATTTGTATTATTCCAAATGAATTCATTTGATGCATCTTTTATTTTCAGTAGGTTTACATAATGTATTTCTGCCCAAGTGGAAAGTAGATATATATAGAATGGGGGCAACATACGCTCTTTGCATAAAGATATCATATCTCCGGCAGAACAGTTAAAATGCATGCATAAAGGCAAGCCTCCTAACTTATTAAGCCAAAACTCACATATGTATTTCCATGGTTTCTTACAATCATTTATCATTTTAGGCAACCAAGAAAGTACAAGTGATTTCATTCTCGATTCCGTATCAACCATCCCTAAACCACCTTGTAAGACTGAATTAATTACCACAACCCTTTTAACTTTTTCTTTTTTTGAATTCCATAAAAAAGAATATATTATTTTATTTAATTCCTTTAAATATTTATCAGGAATTTGATAACATGTTGCCAAATAGTTCAATTGAGATATAAGAAGCATTTTGATAATCATGATTTTTCCGTAATATGTTAAGTGTCTCATCTTCCATAAAGTTATTATACGCCTAATTTTGTCTATTTTAACTGACCAGTTAAGAAGATTAAATTCACTTTCATTCATAGTTAGATTAACCCCGAGATAAGTTATTGGCTCTTGTGTCCATTCTAGAGTGTCAATACAACGATTATTTCTAATGTCTAGGTTCAGTCCTAACACTTTAGTTTTACTAAAATTTAATTGTAGACCAGTGTATTCACCAAATCGTAAAACCTCCTGCATTGCATTATTTCCAGATTCCACAGAATCTAAAATTAAGGTGGCGTCGTCCGCCAACTGTGAAATACGAATATCACATGAAAAAGGTTCTTCATGTGATGGTATACTAAAACCATGGATATTTTCATTTGATCTTATTCGAGATGCCATTATTTCCGCTACTAAAACAAACAAAAGCGCTGACAGAGGACACCCTTGTCGAATGCCCCTCTTGATATTAAAGGCATTAGTCACATAACCTTTATTAATTACTTTACCTATTGCTTCTGTATATAAAACCTCTATCCATTTAATGAACGATTCTTTAAATTTAAGCCTTTTTAAAACCCTGATTATAAATTTGTGACTAACACAATCAAAGGCTTTTCTGAAGTCAAGAAAAATTAGAATTCCCTTCTTTTTATAAATATTACTATAATCAATAATATCCTGGATCAATCTCAAGTTGTCAGAAGCAGAACGCCCTTTTATGTATCCCGTTTGATCACAAGAAATAATTTTATGAAGAATTTTTTGTAATCGCATCGACAGGACTCGAGCAATTATTTTATAATCTGTATTCAATAATGATATAGGCCTCCAATTGTCTAATTTTCGTTTGTCCCCCTTTTTATATATTAGCGTAAGTATACCTTGTCTTTGGCTTTCAGATAACTTCTCTTGGCAATATGATTCATTTAAACTCTCAAGTAATACATCTTTTACGTCTGTCCAAAAACACTTATAAAATTCAATACCTAAACCATCGCTTCCAGGAGCTTTATTATTAGACATAGATATTACAGCTTTATAGCATTCATTTTCTGTAATCAACCCTTCACATGTTTGTGCATCAATTTCATTCAGTTCATCGATTTTAGTGTCATTTAAATATATATCTAAATCATTCTCATCAACAGGTTTGTTGTCAGAATATAAATTACTATAATATTTTGCTATACTTTCTAATATTTCAGATTGAGAGAATAAATGTTTTTCCCCTTCTAAAATACAGTCTATTTCTTTTTTAGCACCGTTCTGCTGTTCCCGTTTTAGGAAATACTTGTTTGATTTCTCACCAAACTCCATCCATTTCTCCCTAGCTCTTACAAAAGCACCTTTACACTTATAAGTGTACATTTCATCTAATTCTTTCTTGACAGTTTCCATTCTGAGAATATTTCTACTAGTTGGATTTTTATCAACTAGTTCAGAGAGATCGGAAAATTCTTTTTGTAACTGTTTTACCTTCTGGTTTTGTAAATTTTGTTTTTGTTTTGCATATTTGATTGATAGCTCTCTCACTTTGATTTTAAAAATTTCCCATCTAAATTGAGGGTTTTCATTTGCATACTCAATCTTAACTTTGTTAATCAAATTCTTAATACAATTTTTGTAAGATTCATCTTTTAACATTGAGATATTTAACTTCCAATAGCCTCTCCCCCGTGGCGAACTAGACATTTTTAGCTTAAGGGATACTGCATTATGGTCGCAGTTAAGAGCCGGACGAATGTCGGCAGTACAAACAAAATCACATAACAAGGGGTCTATAAGCCAGTAATCTAGGCGTGAATAAAATCCTAAAGAAAGCTGACGCCATGTGAACTGTTTTTTATGTGGATATATTTTTCTCCAGATGTCTATTAACTTATTTTTCTGAATAATCTTTTTTAAAGATTGAATGGGTTTTTGCTTTAGAGAAATACCCCGAGTATCTAAACCTGGGACTAATGGTGTATTCCAGTCACCTCCACATATAAGTAAATCATCCTCTTTCTTTAATTGATTCAACCAAGGAGATAATATTTTGAAAAAGGAAATTTTATCTTTCGGTTTTGTTGGAGCATATATATTCAAAATAAGATAAGAACTTGTTTCAAAAACCAAGCGAAGTGCGATAGCTCTGCCATCACCTTTACAATAAACATCAGCAACTTTAGCCTGTAATTTTTTATGTAGTAAAATTGAAACACCTCTGGCATGATTTGAGCCATTGCAAAAAAATGCAGAACCATTCCATTCTTTTGTAACTTCAGCTTCTAAGTTTTCTGTCCAAAATGTTTCTTGCAGACATACAATGTCAGCTTTCTGAGCATTAACCCATGCAAATATCTTTTTTCTTTTTAATCTATCCCTCAGGCCTCTCACATTAAGCGATAGAAAATGAATTAATTGAGTTTTTCTAAACAAATTCACACTAGATTTTTCAGTATTTGTATGACTTGCAATACGTTCAGTTTCGTAATATTCATACTTATATTAACATTCATTTTTATAATTTCGGATATGCATAACCATATTGTATATTCAATGAATATCATGATAGTATCTTTCGAAACATGCACTAAGCATACTCTTCATTTCCTATCTGAACCTTTCCTCGGTCTTTTTCGTTCTCTTTCGGTCTCTTTCTTACTGCTACTTGAATTACGCGAGTGATCGGATTCACATTCTGACCTTGGTTGTTCTTCATCACCAGAGTTGTCAGTCGACCACATGTCTTTGATATTCTGTTGTTTCTTTGTTGTGTTCTTTGATGATGATGATGATGCTCTCTTCTCTTTGGGGCGGACATCTACGCGTGCTCGCTCGACTGTGGCCACCTTTTGTGAAGATTCAGTAGATGTGACAGCGACAACATCATCGTCTTTTTCCTTTGAATTGACATTTGTCGCTTGATCGGTTAGATGATGCTCTTCATTACATTCATTTGCCTTGTGTCCTGGCTTTTTGCATTGTTTACAAACAACAGGCCGAGAGCAATTTGAAGCGTGGTGACCGGTCGCTAGGCAACGTGAACACGTTGCTAATGACGCCTCAGTTATCTGGCCCTGGTGAAAAATGCGGGCTCTAAACATGGCGATGTGAACGTTGCGGGCTAATGGCTGCCGTGGTGGGTCTATGAAGATCACCCGATCCCCGTTGAGGCATGATGTTAGTTGACCATTCACTCGTAATCGTTGTCTTGTGACCTCCCCCTTCACCACACACTTCCATCCCTCCAATTCTGCCACTATGAGCTCATCAGAGACTGACAAGGGCACATCCTTAATGACAAGTCTTAGAAAGTTCTCTGATTCGTATGACAAAAATGGATTGCGATCATGTACAGCGACGGTTGAACCTCGCATCTTGATTCCCCCATTGATCAGAGAAATCCTAGCTTCCTTGCTGTCAATATATATTCTCCACAATCCTCTCACCTTCTGTACACCTACAATTCGTTGGAAATCCACTACTTTGGCCAGAGAAACGTATATTTCCTCCCCAGTTGCCATGTTGTTGTTGACATTCGGGATGTCCCTATGCCGGATGAACACGGGCTTTTCACCTTCTCGTGTGGGCGTGGCACGCCCTGCATACGAATCAGGCAAGACTTCCATCATAAAACAGCAGATTCCACAAATATATTCGCTCGAAAAGGTCCAGGAATTAACAGGATGATATTCCAAGATTTACAAATCCAAAAAAGTTCACAAAAGTAATAGTATTTCAAGAGATTTCGTAGTATCAAATAGAGCGGGTAAAAATGGCGTCTTGACACCATGAACGCGCCCTCTCTCGGTGTTTTGAACATGATTATATACCGGTCAAAGGATCCTTGCTCCCGTACTGATCTGTATGATATCCGGGATGGATTTTTTGCGGGGTTCAGTCAATGATAAATGTAAAGACAGGATTTCATTTTCTCGTCATTTCTCACCAAATATGATAGTGTCGTGTGAACTTATAATATAATCTTGGTTAAGAAAAGGCAAGTTATTTTTTGTTAATGTCACTTCATACAGTGTATTTTCACCAAAGCAACCTCCTTGCTTTAGCCCTTTGTCGATCTTCATATCAACATCAAATGTCAGAAAATGTCACACATAATGGTGTATACCGCTTGGGATTCTGCAGACTACAGTCATGATAATTATTCTCAATTAGATATCTTAAAATAGAATGACTGTAACAGAAAACAGATTGTCGCCTTTCATTTATAACTACACTTATTTACATCTTTGAAATTTCAAAATATAGCAGGGAGTGCTTTCTGAGGTCCCTCTCAGGATTCATTTATGGAAATTTATTGAAGATCGTATTTGATATGTTCTTTGCCGAAATCCAAGTTACCCTCAGAGAGGTAGGCAGTCTGATTCTCATGATAACATCGCTTGTGTAATATCTGTCAAAACATGTACATTTTTCTTTCTAGACGTCCTTCCATGGGGGTCATCTCATTGATGGAAATAGTCATAGTGATATCAGTGTGGATGGAAGGATGTCTAGCTAGAAAAGGACAACTTTTAAAGATATTTTTCCTTACTAAAGCTACGGTCACAAAGGTTCGTACGAATCTCACTGTTCTTACGAATTCCGGAGTTCGTAGAGATTCGTAGACGGGGCATAGATTCTTACGGCCTTCTTACGAAGTCAGACTTACGGCCATCTTACGATTTTTGTTGCAGCATGATGGTCGTACATGCAAATCACGGCACTCTCAAGTCATTCGTACACTGCAAAAACCAGGGTGTTAATTTAACACCATCTCGGTATCTATATTGGGCTACACCAGATAAGTGTTAAAACAACACCAGTTTCGAATCAAACTGGCGTTGTTTTAACACTAACTGGTGTTGTTTTGACACTTATCTGGTGTAGGCCAATATCAAACTGGTGTTGTTTTAACACTAACTGGTGTTGTTTTGACACTTATCTGGTGTAGCCCAATATGGATACCGAGATGGTGTTAAATTAACACCCTGGTTTTTGCAGTGTAAGAAGATCTTATGAGTTTTGGTATATTTTCTTCGACAGGAGATGCTTCCTCGTCGAACACCATGAACAGTGAGGATTTGAACTTCGCGCGTTTGGCTTTATACCCCAAAAAACTCAACAATTGCACAAATTGTGTACCTACGCCTTACGAGTACCTTACAAACGCCTTCCAAACGCCAAAAGTCGTTCGTAAGAGCGCCGTACGAATCTCCGTTCGTAAGGCGTTCTTACCAACGCCGTAAGAGCCCTCTATGAACAACCTAAGGCGTTCTTATGATCATCGTAAGAATTTAAGTCTTCTAGAATTGTCTCTCGACCCTACAAAATCTTGCGTGGTTCTTATGATGTTCTTACGACGTTCGTACGGCCGCCTTACGAAGAAGGGTTTGGTACGACGTTGACAAAAATCTTGGACAAGACCATCGACCAGGCTGCGAACTTACGAACGGTCTACGAACGGACTAGGAACGCTGGTTTCGTATGGCCTTCTTGAGAAGATCTTACGAAATTGTCTAAAATCGTCCGTATGGCGTTCGTAGCAGTTCTTAATGGTATTTGTGACCGAGGCTTTGCTAATCAAATGGCAGTAGGTTTAAAAGTGCTTGGACATCCTAGCTCACATTTTCGTTATGAGTTATCTGTTAATGTTAGTTGAAGTTCATTCTCCTTTAAATAGAATTATTGACTCACATAAATATGGAAGTTCAGTCAGCTGTTTCGCTGATCACATCTCAATCAGCTCACCACACGACAATCGGAGCTCAGCGTACCCGCTATGACGTCATGCTGGGCAGGCTCTGTTCCTCTTGATCAATAGACCAAATAACCTCAATGTCAATGTCACGCTGTTGTGAGCATATTTAGATGGAATGGTCATTAATCTCATGTAGGTTTCAAGTGAATGCCATATAGTATTTCACCAAGGTAAAACTGGGGCTAATTTGCAGGCCTCTAGAGTGGAGCTAGAAACTGTAACACAAAATCCAAAGTATTTTTAGAAAAAGATATGATTCATGGTAAATGCCTTTTTTTATCGCTGGGAAATACAGACCAGAGATAAGAAGTTAGTACTTGAAAGCAGCATGTTTAATAGACAGATAATCTCTTATTTATATATTTATTTACTATCGTTTGCAAATTTTAGAAACTGAGACTGCGTTAATATTCGGGCAACAGACGTCATCCCACCCCCCCCCCCCCCCCCCCGGCCAGGCCCCCGCGAAATGTGCCCAAACGCGTAATTGTGTGTACTTGGTGAATGTCAGGAAACTCCTTCAACAGCGTAGACAATATTACAGTCAATCACTATAATCATTACCCATCATTAGTCTGTGAAAATATGAATGAAGCAAAACAGATGTCGCATCATTGAGTCCACATCAAAAAGCAATCAGGCCTATGACTTCTTAGAAATGAGAGAATGTTGACAGATTATTTTTGCAGTGAGGGATATCGTCTCGCTGTTATGATAAAGTCATCAAAATATATTACATTGGGGCATTTATCGGTCACCGACAGAATGTGGCACGAACATGGCGGCAACATTAACAATTGATTTGACGTCACAGAAGAAGCTTGCAGGGTTTATATAGTCAATGTGAATTGGGCTGGTTGTCCCAAGTGTTACTCGGATAGGGTTTTTACAGAAAAGAGCTATTCGCTTGATAACAAAGTCTCACTCTGTTCCTCTATTCCTTAAGCTCAACCTGTTTCATATAATGCTGTTACAAACTGGAATATTTATGTATAAATGTAAAAATCACTTACCCCCTTCTTATATTACTCATATGTTTCCTATAAATAACAGTTTTCATTCTTATCAAACTCGAACTGCTAATAATAATGATTTTCACTTCCCCAAAATACGAACATCCTATGCAAAATCTACTCTAATTTTCACCGGAGTTCTTTACCAAAAGAAATAAAATAACTCAGTATCGCTCCATTCTTTTTAAACGTAATCTTAAAAAATACCTGATAAATAGATACCGAATCGGCTAAGCTAATAGTAGAAATAGATTAAACTTTGTTCCCTTCTTTGTATGTATATCTATATGCTTTCGCTCATTGTTGTATTTATATTGTTACCTTAATTTAATCGATTTATGAGATATGAAATTAAAGATGAAATTTAATATTTACTATTGTTACACCAATACATTAAGCTATATTTTTAGTTTTCGATTATAATAATTATGTTGGGAGCCAACGCACTTAAGACTACATTTTGTCTTCCTGTTGGCTCCCTCCACAATAATAGAGTGTCTATTCCCCTCTTTCATTCTGTTTTAAATGTTTTGTTATCATTAATTTCATTGCAAATGTCGATGTCTTGATGACTTATGTTTTTGTATTTTTGCTATGTATTTTTTTAAGGGAAATCCGACCTTAATTTGAAGTTGCTTTGAAAGAAAAAGGAAAATCAGAGAAGCAGATTGATGAAAGTTTGAACGTCCTTGTCCGATTTCTTTCAAACTTTCACCATCCTGTTTTTCTTATTTTTCTGCTTTCAAACAAATCATCTTATTACCAAGGTTGGATTGCCTTTTAATGTACTTGCCTAATAGGCTTTTGCTCACATGTACATGTATTTTTTATTGTTGTGGAGAATAAAATGAATACTAATTACTAATTACTAGTTGTCATGACAAACGTAAGATAGTATTCATACATTATATTGAAGAAACAGCTACAACAAACCAAAACATATTGCTTGATTTCATCTTTTCAGGTCATGCATCTCATACATCACTATGTCATGAGCTTTCTTCCTGAAAAGCGGCTGTCATTACATAGTTATTCCAGTTGTGGGGTAATTTTCTAAAATGTATCATACAAACAAAAACCTTCGGAGGTGAGGAATCGTTTTCTCTTAGAAGAAGAGAACATGCACTGCTTTCATGCAAAACCTGAAATCAGACAAACTTTCCAGTTAGACAACGTCATAAACAGACGCTGACATTGAAACGATATTTAATTAAAGCGATAAAGGTTAAAAGATAACTTTCCACGTACCTCCCGCATGCATGTCCCACACCTCCTCACCGCACACTTGGTCTGGATGGCAAATGAACATGAATGAAACGGTGAAATAACAAATTTGTGCCAATTTCTCATGCCCGCCTCTTCAAGACGGGTTCAGTTGATCTTTGCATGGATTTATCTTTGCCAACGTTTCTGTACTTCATTTCCAAAAGCGTATCGCCTTGAGATCTGCGAGGCTTTCCGGGCAACGTGGTCATTGGTTGTTGACCTCAATATTTGCCCTTTAAGTTGCTTACTATTAAGATTACTGGGATCAGAGTATATATATATATATGAAATGCCAACATTCTAACAGCTTAGGTGAAAAAATGTAACTGATAATGTCCAGATTTCTGCTGAAAAGTGGACAGTGTATTAAAGGGGTATAAGGCGGATGTTTCGGGAATTTTCAGACTTCAGGCAACAGTCACCTCATGATTCTCAGGCAAAATAGTGGTCTACAAGTTTGTAGTTTTTATATTTTATCTAGTATAATGACTAGATCACATCGTCACTGCATTTTACCTCTCAATTTGTTTTCTCGCTCGCTTTGTTACCTCGGAGAACGTAGAAACTAAAACGTTGACGTTCAAGAGGCTCCAGGCATCTCCCTGGCGAAAATGATTCATTTATAGGCTTACTCTGTTTTTTCCCCTCGTCCTCAAATTTTGATTAATTTTCAGTATATGATGAAACTTACATTTAGAATACACAACTCGAACACAAAATAAAGGAAAAAATATGTTAATATCAACATATTAGGCTCTATACAAGGATAAAAACTATTCTCGATGTGATAATTTCGCGACGATATTTAGAAACCATCGCCTTATAGGCCTAAACCAAAATTAGAGTTTTCTGTAAGCAGCAATATGGTGCATGCTGCTTGATCGGGCAAGGATATAAGAAAATGATATGCTCCTTACGGTATACTGCTGAGGTAACCAAGTTGGACAAAGTCTGTAAAACCTAGAGTCTGCCCTATCTATCTCGAGAACCCCATCACTTGGCACAGAAAATGTGACATCTGACAGATACGTTATCCGTTCCTAAATCTCAGTTTTGCTCGTCAATTGGAGTGCGTGGTACAGACGTACCTGGGGTCAATGTTAATGTCTTTAACAGATGGATGAAAGGAGAAGAAGGAGGGGTAACAACATCCGTCGCAGTAAATTAGATGCCAAATCAGGACTTTTCTAATCTCATGGGAGCCAACAATTGCAATTAATTCGATTTATTTTCAGACATATCAGACAGAAGAGAAGGGAAGTTTACTGCATTCACACATATAGCTATAATGCTTTTAAAATGTCGAAATGATATTAAAGATATTATAACCATGACGAATTTATAATAAAATCGATAATTTCGTAATTGATTAATTAAAGGAGTGAACTTCTTACGGAAGTATGTGGCAAGATTAAACGTACGCCTCTGCAACGCCCACAAATAATCAACTTTGAGATATCGCAGTCAAGTGCATCTGTCTCCACCATCTACACGTCAGATTTATCGTGCGCAAAGAAGAAAACGATGACTACAAACTGGATGCTCAACGGTTCGGTGAAACATATAGCGGCCCTGTGGCCCAATGGATAAGGCATCTGACTACGAATCAGGGGATTCCAGGTTCGAGTCCTGGCAGGGTCGGATTTTTTCCACACGTCAGTGAGAGTATTACTATTAGATTAAACGTAATCTGAATGTCCCGATTTTTTTTTTTTTTTACCCACGCCGATGAAATCGGCAGGGTTATGTAAAGGGCTCCGTATGTTTGTTTGTTTGTTTGTTTGTTTGTGTACAAGATAACTAGAGAACGGGGGAACGGATTTGCACCAAATTTTCAGCGAATGTTCGGATGTGACAGGAAAGAATCGATTAGATTTTGGTGATGATCGGTTGAATCTTGCAAATTCTGTGTGACCTTGAAGTTTTGACCCCAACTTCAGTTCGGATAGTTTTTTTTTTTATTATAATCAGTTTTTATTCTTTTCTCTCTTGAAACAAATTACAATCATGGTACAAATTACAATCATCGTATATAACACATGCTACAAATATGATATTCTAAAACAATATAAATTTTCGTCTAACAAAAGGCTTCAAAAGAAATTAACATTACTTGAACATTGAAGAAAAAAATCCATAAACAAAAACCGGATAAATTGATATCCTTAATCATATACTCTTAATTCTCCTACTGACAAGCTTTCCCCCCTTTTTCCTTGCATGATCAATTTCCATACATCATACAAATAAAATTTCATATTTCCAGAGAAAAAAAAACAAAAACAAACTTAATTCTTAATGAGATAAACATATCCAGTTGTATAGTCCAACAATTTTGTTTTGCAATGTTGTAATTTATACTCCCTTTGTACTGTTGTCCTGAGAGAAAGTTTTCTTTAAAAAAACAACAAACAACCCTACCCTACCCTACCAACCCAACCTCCCCCTTATCCCCCCCCCCCTTAACCGGTGGACGACTGGCTCAGGGTTCCAATTGTTTGTCTAATATTCAGGTTTTCCCATTTAGAAAAATGGATAGTAAGAGTCCCCCTCATTGCTGCCAATTTCCTTTCTTCTACTTTATCCCCTACAATACTATTCTTTATTTCATTAAATGAAGGTGGTTTTTTAAGTTCTCTATTCCTATAAATCAGATACAATGTATTTAACAAGAATTAGAACGTGATTCATTAATTGATGTTTTCCTTTATTTCTCTCCTTCCCAAACAGAATTTCCTCCCAACTATAGTTATGTATTTCAAAATCTAAAAATCTTGTGCACATTTCCCACACTGATTGTACAAATTCACAAGTATAGAATAAATGTTTATATGTTTCTTCTTCTGTTTCGCAAAATGAGCATAAGTTAGTCGAGACAAGACCAAAACGGAAGAGGTGGTGGTTTGTATATAATATATTATGTATAAGTTTGAACTGAAACTCTCTTAATCCACTATTAAGTGTACACTCTCTTAGTCTTAAAAATATGTTTTCTATTTCCTTGCAGGAAAAACCATAGTTCCTTCCAATTCTCTCAAAAACCAAAGGTTTAAATCCATCTTTCTTTATTAGTTGTACATAGATTTGTTTTGATTTTACATCAGTTATATTAGTTGTTTTCTTTCCCAAAGTGAAATCAGTTCCAGAATTATTTTTTCTTCCATTCTAATATTATTTTTCCAACAAAAGGGTAAACAGGCATAAAAGTGCTTGATCTTTTCAATGTCATTCACTTCTACACCTAAATCGACAAAGTGTCTATCACATTTTAGTTTACCATCGTTTTCCAGAATATGTTTTAATTTGTAAATTCCTTTCTCGTACAACCTCTTATCGTATATACAACTTCCTTTATATCGAATAAGCTTATTATTGAAAATTACCACATCACCAATGTCTATACTCCTTATATGTCTTGTATTCACCCAATCTTCTAATAAATCCATATAAAATTGTGGAGCTGTCACTTTTAATAAACCTGGTATATAGTCACATGAAAATATTAAATCTCCACCCAGGTGTTTAGTGACAAAGTTAAAATATTGTTTCCATTTCATGTCTTCATCTTTATTTAGAAGTTTTTGAATCCACATAATTCGCTGCGATTTCACTTGTGCAGAAAAGTTTAACATCTTCAATCCCCCTTGCTTATAGTCTAAAAACATTGTATTTCTATTGATTTTATCTGTCTTTCCTTTCCATATGAAATCAAAAGTTAGTTCATCCAGTGAATCATAAACCCATTTTGGAACAGGAGTAAGTGACGCCCGATAAAGAACTTTAGAATAAATATGCACCTTCAATAGTTGAATCTTTCCCATGAGTGTTAAATCCCTTTGCTTCCAAAAAGAAGTGTTTTTATTTTACTTAAGATTTCTTTGTAATTTAAATCTTCTTTCTTGTGTTCATCAAGGGAAAAGAAAACCCCTAAAACCTTAAGAAAGTCAACTATTTCGCCAAAAGAAAAATCACAATCTAAACGTTGGCATAAACCTAACCTTAATATTTTAGTTTTGTCGTTGTTTATTTTCAGTCCAGAAAGTTTTTCGAAGCCTGCAAATAGTACTTTTGACCTGTCAATTGATTTTTCATTGCGAGCAAAAATTGTCATATCATCGGCATCAAGTACTAGTTTAGTTTCCTTATCTCCAAAATTAATTCCTTCCACCAATTTATCTGTTCGTAATTTGTGTGCCATTACTTCAATACATAAGATAAAAAGGTACGGAGAAAGAGGATCTCCCTGCCTTACTCCCCTTTCTACTCTGAAATAACCAGTGGACCTTCCTTCATTTAATACACAACTTAAAGTGTTCGTGTATAAAACTTTAACCCACTTTTGAAAAGATGGACCAAAACCAAATGACGAATCAGGGGATTCCAGGTTCGAGTCCTGGCAGGGTCGAATTTTTTAAAACTCTTAAAAGAATATCAAATGAAACAAAAATTGGACAACCCATTGGTTTTCTTCTCTATATTCAAAGAGAATTTTACATTTTGTTAGTTGGAAACATAATATTTACGATGAATGAAAATTAACGAAAGAGTTTGATACTAGTATCTTATTATATATTTTTCATGACAATGTCCTAATTGACCAAATATGTTGAACACGGTAAATTATTCTTTTCCTAGTATCAACACGACATATATCAAGTATAACTGCTATGTTAATGTTACAATAAAACGAAACATACATATTATGAATAGTAGGCAAACCATATATGCATAATGACGAATTTACTATCGACTGGTTGATAAAGTTCATACAGTACATCACAGCGGCACTGTGGCCCAATGGATAAGGCATCTGACTACGAATCAGGGGATTCCAGGTTCGAGTCCTGGCAGGGTCGATTTTTTTAAACTCTCAAAAGAATATCACATGACACCAAAATATTGGATAACCGATTGGTTTTCTTCTCTATATTCAAAGAGAATTTTACATTTTGTTAGTTGGAAACATAATATTTACGATGAATGAAAATTAACGAAAGAGTTTGATACTAGTATCTTATTCTATATTTTTCATGACAATGTCCTAATTGACCAAATATGTTGAACACGGTAAATTATTCTTTTCCTAGTATCAACACGACATATATCAAGTATAACTGCTATGTTAATGTTATAATAAAATCAAACATACATATTATGAATAGTAAGACAAACCATATGAATAATGACGTGGTTAGTATCGACTGGTTGATAAAGTTCATGCAGTACATCACAGCGGCCCTGTGGCCCAATGGATAAGGCATCTGACTACGAATCAGGGGATTCCAGGTTCGAGTCCTGGCAGGGTCGAATTTATTTTCACATTACAAGGGGGAAGTTATTAGATTCACCGTAAAAATTACTGTAGGAAGTAGAGTAAATTACTGGCAACCAGACTGCAAAGTAAAATACTGTATCATTTACAGTTAAATAATTTTTTTTACAGTTATATACTGCTTTTTATAGTTTAACTGTAGAATAAACAGTACAATACCGTGAAAAATACATTAATTTACTTTAAATTCCTATAGCAAATTTTTACAGTGTTGAATGTAATCTGAATATTACAACTAATTTCTTCTTTTCTAAGAGTTTACATCAAGACATGACAACATTAGATAATCGATTGGTTTTCTTCTCTATTAAATGCGAAATTTACATGTTGTTTGTTGGAAACATAATTTAAGATGAATGAAAATTAACGAAAGAGTTTGATACTAGTATCTTATTCTATATTTTTCATGACAATGTCCTAATTGACCAAATATGTTGAACACGGTAAATTATTCTTTTCCTAGTATCACCACGACATAATATATCAAGTATAATATTACTGCTATGTTAACGTTAGAATAAAATGATATTACTTCTATGTTAATCTTAGAATCAATTAATATTACTGCTATGTTAATGTTAGAATAAAACGATAGACTTTAGAATATACATATTATAAATAGTACACAAACCATATGCATAATGACATGGTTACTATCGACTGGTTGATAAAATTCTTACAGTACATCACAGCGGCCCTGTGGCCCAATGGATAAGGCATCTGACTACGAATCAGGGGATTCCAGGTTCGAGTCCTGGCAGGGTCGATTTTTTTTTAACTCTCAAAAGAATATCACATGACACCAAAATATTGGATAACCCATTGGTTTTCTTCTTTATATTCAAAGAGAAATTTACATTTTGTTAGTTGGAAACATAATTTACGATGAATGAAAATTAACGAAAGAGTTTGATACTAGTATCTTATTATATATTTTTCATGACAATGTCCTAATTGACCAAATATGTTGAACATGGTAAATTATTCTTTTCCTAGTATCAACACGACATAATATATCAAGTATAATATTACTGCTATGTTAACGTTAGAATAAAATGATATTACTTCTATGTTAATCTTAGAATCAATTAATATTACTGCTATGTTAATGTTAGAATAAAACGATAGACTTTAGAATATACATATTATAAATAGTACACAAACCATATGCATAATGACATGGTTACTATCGACTGGTTGATAAAATTCTTACAGTACATCACAGCGGCCCTGTGGCCCAATGGATAAGGCATCTGACTACGAATCAGGGGATTCCAGGTTCGAGTCCTGGCAGGGTCGATTTTTTTTTAACTCTCAAAAGAATATCACATGACACCAAAATATTGGATAACCGATTGGTTTTCTTCTTTATATTCAAAGAGAAATTTACATTTTGTTAGTTGGAAACATAATTTACGATGAATGAAAATTAACGAAAGAGTTTGATACTAGTATCTTATTCTATATTTTTCATGACAATGTCCTAATTGACCAAATATGTTGAACATGGTAAATTATTCTTTTCCTAGTATCAACACGACATATATCAAGTATAACTGCTATGTTAATGTTATAATAAAACGAAACATACATATTATGAATAGTAAGACAAACCATATGAATAATGACGTGGTTAGTATCGACTGGTTGATAAAGTTCATACAGTACATCACAGCGGCCCTGTGGCCCAATGGATAAGGCATCTGACTACGAATCAGGGGATTCCAGGTTCGAGTCCTGGCAGGGTCGATTTTTTTTAAACTCTCAAAAGAATATCACATGACACCAAAATATTGGATAACCGATTGGTTTTCTTCTTTATATTCAAAGAGAATTTTACATTTTGTTAGTTGGAAACATAATATTGACAATGTCCTAATTGACCAAATATGTTGAACACGGTAAATTATTCTTTTCCTAGTATCACCACGACATAATATATCAAGTATAATATTACTGCTATGTTAACGTTAGAATAAAATGATATTACTTCTATGTTAATCTTAGAATCAATTAATATTACTGCTATGTTAATGTTAGAATAAAACGATAGACTTTAGAATATACATATTATAAATAGTACACAAACCATATGCATAATGACATGGTTACTATCGACTGGTCGATAAAGTTCTTACAGTACATCACAGCGGCCCTGTGGCCCAATGGATAAGGCATCTGACTACGAATCAGGGGATTCCAGGTTCGAGTCCTGGCAGGGTCGATTGTTTTTAAACTCTCAAAAGAATATCACATGACACCAAAATATTGGATAACCGATTGGTTTTCTTCTTTATATTCAAAGAGAATTTTACATTTTGTTAGTTGGAAACATAATATTTACGATGAATGAAAATTAACGAAAGAGTTTGATACTAGTTTCTTATTATATATTTTTCATGACAATGTCCTAATTGACCAAATATGGTGAACACGGTAAATTCTTCTTTTCCTAGTATCACCACGACATAATATATCAAGTATAATATTACTGCTATGTTAACGTTAGAATAAAATGATATTACTTCTATGTTAATCTTAGAATCAATTAATATTACTGCTATGTTAATGTTAGAATAAAACGATAGACTTTAGAATATACATATTATAAATAGTACACAAACCATATGCATAATGACATGGTTACTATCGACTGGTCGATAAAGTTCTTACAGTACATCACAGCGGCCCTGTGGCCCAATGGATAAGGCATCTGACTACGAATCAGGGGATTCCAGGTTCGAGTCCTGGCAGGGTCGATTTGTTTTTTAACTCTCAAAAGAATATCACATGACACCAAAATATTGGATAACCCATTGGTTTTCTTCTTTATATTCAAAGAGAAATTTACATTTTGTTAGTTGGAAACATAATTTACGATGAATGAAAATTAACGAAAGAGTTTGATACTAGTATCTTATTATATATTTTTCATGACAATGTCCTAATTGACCAAATATGTTGAACATGGTAAATTATTCTTTTCCTAGTATCACCACGACATAATATATCAAGTATAATATTACTGCTATGTTAACGTTAGAATAAAATGATATTACTTCTATGTTAATCTTAGAATCAATTAATATTACTGCTATGTTAATGTTAGAATAAAACGATAGACTTTAGAATATACATATTATAAATAGTACACAAACCATATGCATAATGACATGGTTACTATCGACTGGTTGATAAAATTCTTACAGTACATCACAGCGGCCCTGTGGCCCAATGGATAAGGCATCTGACTACGAATCAGGGGATTCCAGGTTCGAGTCCTGGCAGGGTCGAATTTTTTTTCACATTACAAGGGGGAAGTTATTAGATTCACCGTAAAAATTACTGTAGGAAGTAGAGTAAATTACTGGCAACCAGACTGCATAGTAAAATACTCTATCATTTACAGTTATATAATTTTTTTTACAGTTATATACTGCTTTTTATAGTTTAACTGTAGAATAAAGAGTACAATACCGTGAAAAATACAGTAATTTACTGTGCAGCGGGTTGCCAGTAATTTACTTTAAATTCCTATAGCAATTTTTTACAGTGTTGAATGTAATCTGAATATTACAACTAATTTCTTCTTTTCTAAGAGTTTACATCAAGACATGACAACATTAGATAATCGATTGGTTTTCTTCTCTATTAAATGCGAAATTTACATGTTGTTTGTTGGAAACATAATTTAAGATGAATGAAAAAATAATGAAAGAATTTGATATCCTACTCTGAAAATGTTCATTTGTAATTTTTCATGATAATGTCCTACTGGACCAAATATGTTCAATATGATAATTATTCTTTTCCTAGTATTACCACAACATAATATCAATTGATATTACTGCTATGTTAACGTTAGAATAAAATGATATTACTTCTATGTTAATCTTAGAATCAATTAATATTACTGCTATGTTAATGTTAGAATAAAACGATAGACTTTAGAATATACATATTATAAATAGTACACAAACCATATGCATAATGACATGGTTACTATCGACTGGTTGATAAAATTCTTACAGTACATCACAGCGGCCCTGTGGCCCAATGGATAAGGCATCTGACTACGAATCAGGGGATTCCAGGTTCGAGTCCTGGCAGGGTCGATATTTTTTTTTTAACTCTCAAAAGAATATCACATGACACCAAAATATTGGATAACCCATTGGTTTTCTTCTTTATATTCAAAGAGAAATTTACATTTTGTTAGTTGGAAACATAATATTTACGATGAATGAAAATTAACGAAAGAGTTTGATACTAGTATCTTATTATATATTTTTCATGACAATGTCCTAATTGACCAAATATGTTGAACATGGTAAATTATTCTTTTCCTAGTATCAACACGACATATATCAAGTATAACTGCTATGTTAATGTTACAATAAAACGAAACATACATATTATGAATAGTAGGCAAACCATATATGCATAATGACGAATTTACTATCGACTGGTTGATAAAGTTCATACAGTACATCACAGCGGCCCTGTGGCCCAATGGATAAGGCATCTGACTACGAATCAGGGGATTCCAGGTTCGAGTCCTGGCAGGGTCGATTTTTTTAAACTCTCAAAAGAATATCACATGACACCAAAATATTGGATAACCCATTGGTTTTCTTCTTTATATTCAAGGAGAAATTTACATTTTGTTAGTTGGAAACATAATTTACGATGAATGAAAATTAACGAAAGAGTTTGATACTAGTATCTTATTATATATTTTTCATGACAATGTCCTAATTGACCAAATATGTTGAACATGGTAAATTATTCTTTTCCTAGTATCAACACGACATATATCAAGTATAACTGCTATGTTAATGTTACAATAAAACGAAACATACATATTATGAATAGTAGGCAAACCATATATGCATAATGACGAATTTACTATCGACTGGTTGATAAAGTTCATACAGTACATCACAGCGGCCCTGTGGCCCAATGGATAAGGCATCTGACTACGAATCAGGGGATTCCAGGTTCGAGTCCTGGCAGGGTCGATTTTTTTTTTAACTCTCAAAAGAATATCACATGACACCAAAATATTGGATAACCGATTGGTTTTCTTCTCTATATTCAAAGAGAATTTTACATTTTGTTAGTTGGAAACATAATATTTACGATGAATGAAAATTAACGAAAGAGTTTGATACTAGTTTCTTATTATATATTTTTCATGACAATGTCCTAATTGACCAAATATGGTGAACACGGTAAATTATTCTTTTCCTAGTATCACCACGACATAATATATCAAGTATAATATTACTGCTATGTTAACGTTAGAATAAAATGATATTACTTCTATGTTAATCTTAGAATCAATTAATATTACTGCTATGTTAATGTTAGAATAAAACGATAGACTTTAGAATATACATATTATAAATAGTACACAAACCATATGCATAATGACATGGTTACTATCGACTGGTTGATAAAATTCTTACAGTACATCACAGCGGCCCTGTGGCCCAATGGATAAGGCATCTGACTACGAATCAGGGGATTCCAGGTTCGAGTCCTGGCAGGGTCGATTTTTTTTTTAACTCTCAAAAGAATATCACATGACACCAAAATATTGGATAACCCATTGGTTTTCTTCTTTATATTCAAAGAGAAATTTACATTTTGTTAGTTGGAAACATAATTTACGATGAATGAAAATTAACGAAAGAGTTTGATACTAGTATCTTATTATATATTTTTCATGACAATGTCCTAATTGACCAAATATGTTGAACATGGTAAATTATTCTTTTCCTAGTATCAACACGACATATATCAAGTATAACTGCTATGTTAATGTTATAATAAAATCAAACATACATATTATGAATAGTAGACAAACCATATGAATAATGACGTGGTTAGTATCGACTGGTTGATAAAGTTCATACAGTACATCACAGCGGCCCTGTGGCCCAATGGATAAGGCATCTGACTACGAATCAGGGGATTCCAGGTTCGAGTCCTGGCAGGGTCGAATATTTTTTCACATTACAAGGGGGAAGTTATTAGATTCACCGTAAAAATTACTGTAGGAAGTAGAGTAAATTACTGGCAACCAGACTGCATAGTAAAATACTCTATCATTTACAGTTATATAGTTTTTTTACAGTTATATACTGCTTTTTATAGTTTAACTGTAGAATAAAGAGTACAATACCGTGAAAAATACAGTAATTTACTGTGCAGCGGGTTGCCAGTAATTTACTTTAAATTCCTATAGCAAATTTTTACAGTGTTGAATGTAATCTGAATATTACAACTAATTTCTTCTTTTCTAAGAGTTTACATCAAGACATGACAACATTAGATAATCGATTGGTTTTCTTCTCTATTAAATGCGAAATTTACATGTTGTTTGTTGGAAACATAATTTAAGATGAATGAAAAAATAATGAAAGAATTTGATATCCTACTCTGAAAATGTTCATTTGTAATTTTTCATGATAATGTCCTACTGGACCGAATATGTTCAATATGATAATTATTCTTTTCCTAGTATTACCACAACATAATATCAATTGATATTACTGCTATGTTAACGTTAGAATAAAATGATATTACTTCTATGTTAATCTTAGAATCAATTAATATTACTGCTATGTTAATGTTAGAATAAAACGATAGACTTTAGAATATACATATTATAAATAGTACACAAACCATATGCATAATGACATGGTTACTATCGACTGGTTGATAAAGTTCTTACAGTACATCACAGCGGCCCTGTGGCCCAATGGATAAGGCATCTGACTACGAATCAGGGGATTCCAGGTTCGAGTCCTGGCAGGGTCGATTTTTTTTAACTCTCAAAAGAATATCACATGACACCAAAATATTGGATAACCCATTGGTTTTCTTCTTTATATTCAAAGAGAAATTTACATTTTGTTAGTTGGAAACATAATTTACGATGAATGAAAATTAACGAAAGAGTTTGATACTAGTATCTTATTATATATTTTTCATGACAATGTCCTAATTGACCAAATATGTTGAACATGGTAAATTATTCTTTTCCTAGTATCACCACGACATAATATATCAAGTATAATATTACTGCTATGTTAATGTTATAATAAAATCAAACATACATATTATGAATAGTAGACAAACCATACATGCATAATGACGTATTTACTATCGACTGGTTGATAAAGTTCTTACAGTACATCACAGCGGCCCTGTGGCCCAATGGATAAGGCATCTGACTACGAATCAGGGGATTCCAGGTTCGAGTCCTGGCAGGGTCGATTTTTTTTTAACTCTCAAAAGAATATCACATGACACCAAAATATTGGATAACCCATTGGTTTTCTTCTTTATATTCAAAGAGAAATTTACATTTTGTTAGTTGGAAACATAATTTACGATGAATGAAAATTAACGAAAGAGTTTGATACTAGTATCTTATTATATATTTTTCATGACAATGTCCTAATTGACCAAATATGTTGAACACGGTAAATTATTCTTTTCCTAGTATCACCACGACATAATATATCAAGTATAATATTACTGCTATGTTAATGTTATAATAAAATCAAACATACATATTATGAATAGTAGACAAACCATACATGCATAATGACGTATTTACTATCGACTGGTTGATAAAGTTCTTACAGTACATCACAGCGGCCCTGTGGCCCAATGGATAAGGCATCTGACTACGAATCAGGGGATTCCAGGTTCGAGTCCTGGCAGGGTCGATTTTGTTTAAACTCTCAAAAGAATATCACATGACACCAAAATATTGGATAACCGATTGGTTTTCTTCTCTATATTCAAAGAGAATTTTACATTTTGTTAGTTGGAAACATAATATTTACGATGAATGAAAATTAACGAAAGAGTTTGATACTAGTATCTTATTCTATATTTTTCATGACAATGTCCTAATTGACCAAATATGTTGAACACGGTAAATTATTCTTTTCCTAGTATCAACACGACATATATCAAGTATAACTGCTATGTTAATGTTATAATAAAATCAAACATACATATTATGAATAGTAAGACAAACCATATGAATAATGACGTGGTTAGTATCGACTGGTTGATAAAGTTCATACAGTACATCACAGCGGCCCTGTGGCCCAATGGATAAGGCATCTGACTACGAATCAGGGGATTCCAGGTTCGAGTCCTGGCAGGGTCGAATTTTTTTTCACATTACAAGGGGGAAGTTATTAGATTCACCGTAAAAATTACTGTAGGAAGTAGAGTAAATTACTGGCAACCAGACTGCATAGTAAAATACTCTATCATTTACAGTTATATAATTTTTTTTACAGTTATATACTGCTTTTTATAGTTTAACTGTAGAATAAAGAGTACAATACCGTGAAAAATACAGTAATTTACTGTGCAGCGGGTTGCCAGTAATTTACTTTAAATTCCTATAGCAAATTTTTACAGTGTTGAATGTAATCTGAATATTACAACTAATTTCTTCTTTTCTAAGAGTATACATCAAGACATGA
>CM046853.1:18259035-18284035 GCA_025617745.1 Heliocidaris erythrogramma | reverse complement strand
CAATGTCCTAATTGACCAAATATGTTGAACATGGTAAATTATTCTTTTCCTAGTATCAACACGACATATATCAAGTATAACTGCTATGTTAATGTTACAATAAAACGAAACATACATATTATGAATAGTAGGCAAACCATATATGCATAATGACGAATTTACTATCGACTGGTTGATAAAGTTCATACAGTACATCACAGCGGCCCTGTGGCCCAATGGATAAGGCATCTGACTACGAATCAGGGGATTCCAGGTTCGAGTCCTGGCAGGGTTTTTTTTTTTAACTCTCGAAAGAATATCACATGACACCAAAATATTGGATAACCCATTGGTTTTCTTCTTTATATTCAAAGAGAAATTTACATTTTGTTAGTTGGAAACATAATTTACGATGAATGAAAATTAACGAAAGAGTTTGATACTAGTATCTTATTATATATTTTTCATGACAATGTCCTAATTGACCAAATATGTTGAACATGGTAAATTATTCTTTTCCTAGTATCAACACGACATATATCAAGTATAACTGCTATGTTAATGTTACAATAAAACGAAACATACATATTATGAATAGTAGGCAAACCATATATGCATAATGACGAATTTACTATCGACTGGTTGATAAAGTTCATACAGTACATCACAGCGGCCCTGTGGCCCAATGGATAAGGCATCTGACTACGAATCAGGGGATTCCAGGTTCGAGTCCTGGCAGGGTCGATTTTGTTTAAACTCTCAAAAGAATATCACATGACACCAAAATATTGGATAACCGATTGGTTTTCTTCTCTATATTCAAAGAGAATTTTACATTTTGTTAGTTGGAAACATAATATTTACGATGAATGAAAATTAACGAAAGAGTTTGATACTAGTTTCTTATTATATATTTTTCATGACAATGTCCTAATTGACCAAATATGGTGAACACGGTAAATTCTTCTTTTCCTAGTATCACCACGACATAATATATCAAGTATAATATTACTGCTATGTTAACGTTAGAATAAAATGATATTACTTCTATGTTAATCTTAGAATCAATTAATATTACTGCTATGTTAATGTTAGAATAAAACGATAGACTTTAGAATATACATATTATAAATAGTACACAAACCATATGCATAATGACATGGTTACTATCGACTGGTTGATAAAATTCTTACAGTACATCACAGCGGCCCTGTGGCCCAATGGATAAGGCATCTGACTACGAATCAGGGGATTCCAGGTTCGAGTCCTGGCAGGGTCGATTTTGTTTAAACTCTCAAAAGAATATCACATGACACCAAAATATTGGATAACCCATTGGTTTTCTTCTCTATATTCAAAGAGAATTTTACATTTTGTTAGTTGGAAACATAATATTTACGATGAATGAAAATTAACGAAAGAGTTTGATACTAGTATCTTATTCTGAATTTTTCATGACAATGTCCTAATTGACCAAAAATGTTGAACACGGTAAATTATTCTTTTCCTAGTATCACCACGACATAATATATCAAGTATAATATTACTGCTATGTTAATGTTATAATAAAATCAAACATACATATTATGAATAGTAGACAAACCATACATGCATAATGACGTATTTACTATCGACTGGTTGATAAAGTTCTTACAGTACATCACAGCGGCCCTGTGGCCCAATGGATAAGGCATCTGACTACGAATCAGGGGATTCCAGGTTCGAGTCCTGGCAGGGTCGATTTTGTTTAAACTCTCAAAAGAATATCACATGACACCAAAATATTGGATAACCGATTGGTTTTCTTCTCTATATTCAAAGAGAATTTTACATTTTGTTAGTTGGAAACATAATATTTACGATGAATGAAAATTAACGAAAGAGTTTGATACTAGTATCTTATTATATATTTTTCATGACAATGTCCTAATTGACCAAATATGGTGAACACGGTAAATTATTCTTTTCCTAGTATCAACACGACATATATCAAGTATAACTGCTATGTTAATGTTACAATAAAACGAAACATACATATTATGAATAGTAGGCAAACCATATATGCATAATGACGAATTTACTATCGACTGGTTGATAAAGTTCATACAGTACATCACAGCGGCCCTGTGGCCCAATGGATAAGGCATCTGACTACGAATCAGGGGATTCCAGGTTCGAGTCCTGGCAGGGTCGATTTTGTTTAAACTCTCAAAAGAATATCACATGACACCAAAATATTGGATAACCGATTGGTTTTCTTCTCTATATTCAAAGAGAATTTTACATTTTGTTAGTTGGAAACATAATATTTACGATGAATGAAAATTAACGAAAGAGATTGATACTAGTTTCTTATTATATATTTTTCATGACAATGTCCTAATTGACCAAATATGGTGAACACGGTAAATTCTTCTTTTCCTAGTATCACCACGACATAATATATCAAGTATAATATTACTGCTATGTTAACGTTAGAATAAAATGATATTACTTCTATGTTAATCTTAGAATCAATTAATATTACTGCTATGTTAATGTTAGAATAAAACGATAGACTTTAGAATATACATATTATAAATAGTACACAAACCATATGCATAATGACATGGTTACTATCGACTGGTTGATAAAATTCTTACAGTACATCACAGCGGCCCTGTGGCCCAATGGATAAGGCATCTGACTACGAATCAGGGGATTCCAGGTTCGAGTCCTGGCAGGGTCGATTTTTTTTAAACTCTCAAAAGAATATCACATGACACCAAAATATTGGATAACCCATTGGTTTTCTTCTTTATATTCAAAGAGAAATTTACATTTTGTTAGTTGGAAACATAATTTACGATGAATGAAAATTAACGAAAGAGTTTGATACTAGTATCTTATTATATATTTTTCATGACAATGTCCTAATTGACCAAATATGTTGAACACGGTAAATTATTCTTTTCCTAGTATCACCACGACATAATATATCAAGTATAATATTACTGCTATGTTAATGTTATAATAAAATCAAACATACATATTATGAATAGTAGACAAACCATACATGCATAATGACGTATTTACTATCGACTGGTTGATAAAGTTCTTACAGTACATCACAGCGGCCCTGTGGCCCAATGGATAAGGCATCTGACTACGAATCAGGGGATTCCAGGTTCGAGTCCTGGCAGGGTCGATTTTGTTTAAACTCTCAAAAGAATATCACATGACACCAAAATATTGGATAACCGATTGGTTTTCTTCTCTATATTCAAAGAGAATTTTACATTTTGTTAGTTGGAAACATAATATTTACGATGAATGAAAATTAACGAAAGAGTTTGATACTAGTATCTTATTCTATATTTTTCATGACAATGTCCTAATTGACCAAATATGTTGAACACGGTAAATTATTCTTTTCCTAGTATCAACACGACATATATCAAGTATAACTGCTATGTTAATGTTACAATAAAACGAAACATACATATTATGAATAGTAGGCAAACCATATATGCATAATGTCATGGTTACTATCGACTGGTTGATAAAGTTCTTACAGTACATCACAGCGGCCCTGTGGCCCAATGGATAAGGCATCTGACTACGAATCAGGGGATTCCAGGTTCGAGTCCTGGCAGGGTCGATTTTTTTTAACTCTCAAAAGAATATCACATGACACCAAAATATTGGATAACCCATTGGTTTTCTTCTTTATATTCAAAGAGAAATTTACATTTTGTTAGTTGGAAACATAATTTACGATGAATGAAAATTAACGAAAGAGTTTGATACTAGTATCTTATTATATATTTTTCATGACAATGTCCTAATTGACCAAATATGTTGAACATGGTAAATTATTCTTTTCCTAGTATCAACACGACATATATCAAGTATAACTGCTATGTTAATGTTACAATAAAACGAAACATACATATTATGAATAGTAGGCAAACCATATATGCATAATGACGAATTTACTATCGACTGGTTGATAAAGTTCATACAGTACATCACAGCGGCCCTGTGGCCCAATGGATAAGGCATCTGACTACGAATCAGGGGATTCCAGGTTCGAGTCCTGGCAGGGTCGATTTTTTTTAAACTCTCAAAAGAATATCACATGACACCAAAATATTGGATAACCGATTGGTTTTCTTCTTTATATTCAAAGAGAAATTTACATTTTGTTAGTTGGAAACATAATTTACGATGAATGAAAATTAACGAAAGAGTTTGATACTAGTTTCTTATTATATATTTTTCATGACAATGTCCTAATTGACCAAAAATGTTCACCAAGGTAAATTATTCTTTTCCTAGTATCACCACGACATAATATATCAAGTATAATATTACTGCTATGTTAATGTTATAATAAAATCAAACATACATATTATGAATAGTAGAAAGGAATGTCACATGACACCAAAAAATTGGATAACCCATTGGTTTTCTTCTTTATATTCAAAGAGAAATTTACATTTTGTTAGTTGGAAACATAATTTACGATGAATGAAAATTAACGAAAGAGTTTGATACTAGTATCTTATTCTATATTTTTCATGACAATGTCCTAATTGACCAAATATGTTGAACACGGTAAATTATTCTTTTCCTAGTATCAACACGACATATATCAAGTATAACTGCTATGTTAATGTTACAATAAAACGAAACATACATATTATGAATAGTAGGCAAACCATATATGCATAATGACGAATTTACTATCGACTGGTTGATGAAGTTAGGACGGTACATCAGACCGGCCCTGTGGCCCAATGGATAAGGCATCTGACTACGAATCAGGGGATTCCAGGTTCGAGTCCTGGCAGGGTCGAATTTTTTTAACTCTTAAAAGAATATCACATGAAACAAAAATTGGATAACCCATTGGTTTTCTTCTTAATATTCAAAGAGAAATTTACATTTTGTTAGTTGGAAACATAATTTACGATGAATGAAAATTAACGAAAGAGTTTGATACTAGTATCTTGTTCTATATTTTTCATGACAATGTCCTAATTGACCAAATATGTTGAACACGGTAAATTATTCTTTTCCTAGTATCAACACGACATATATCAAGTATAACTGCTATGTTAATGTTACAATAAAACGAAACATACATATTATGAATAGTAGGCAAACCATATATGCATAATGACGAATTTACTATCGACTGGTTGATAAAGTTCATACAGTACATCACAGCGGCCCTGTGGCCCAATGGATAAGGCATCTGACTACGAATCAGGGGATTCCAGGTTCGAGTCCTGGCAGGGTCGAATTTTTTAAAACTCTTAAAAGAATATCACATGAAACAAAAATTGGATAACCCATTGGTTTTCTTCTTTATATTCAAAGAGAAATTTACATTTTGTTAGTTGGAAACATAATTTACGATGAATGAAAATTAACGAAAGAGTTTGATACTAGTATCTTATTCTGAATTTTTCATGACAATGTCCTAATTGACCAAAAATGTTCACCAAGGTAAATTATTCTTTTCCTAGTCTCACCACGACATATATCCAGTATAATATTACTGCTATGTTATTGTTATAATATAATCAAAAATACATATTATGAATAGTACACAAACCATATGCATATATGCATATATTTTTCATTTGCAATTTTTCATGACAATGTCCTAATTGACCAAAAATGTTCAACACGGTAAATAATTCTTTTCCTAGTCTCACCACGACATATATCAAGTATAATATTACTGCTATGTTATTGTTATAATAAAATCAAACATACATATTAAGAATAGTAGACAAACCATATGCATATATGCATATATTTTTCATTTGCGATTTTTCATGACAATGTCCTAATTGACCAAAAATGTTCGACAAGGTAAATTATTCTTTTCCTAGTCTCACCACGACATATATCAAGTATAATATTACTGCTATGTTATTGTTATAATAAAATCAAACATACATATTAAGAATAGTAGACAAACCATATGCATATATCCATATATTTTTCATTTGCGATTTTTCATGACAATGTCCTAATTGACCAAAAATGTTCAACACGGTAAATAATTCTTTTCCTAGTATCACCACGACATATATCAATTATAACTGCTATGTTAGTGTTATAATAAAACGAAACATACATATTATGAATAGTAGACAAACCATGTGCATAATAACATGGTCACTATCGACTGGGTGTTAAAGTTCATACAGTACATCGGAGCGGCCCTGTGGCCCAATGGATAAGGCATCTGACTACGAATCAGGGGATTCCAGGTTCGAGTCCTGGCAGGGTCGAATTTTTTAACTCTTAAAAGAATATCACATGAAGCAAAAATTGGACAACCCATCGGTTTTCTTCTTTATATTCAAAGAGAAATTTACATTTTGTTATTTGGAAACATAATTTACGATGAATGAAAATTAACGAAAGAGTTTTATACTAATATCTTATTCTGAATTATTCATGACAACGTCCTAATTGACCAAAAGTGTTCAACAAGGTAAATTATTCTTTTCCTAGTCTCACCACGACATATATCCAGTATAATATTACTGCTATGTTATTGTTATAATATAATCAAACATACATATTATGAATAGTAGACAAACCATATGCATATATGCATATATTTTTCATTTGCAATTTTTCATGACAATGTCCTAATTGACCAAAAATGTTCAACACGGTAAATAATTCTTTTCCTAGTATCACCACGACATATATCAATTATAACTGCTATGTTAGTGTTAAATTAAAACGAAACATACATATTATGAATAGTAGACAAACCATGTGCATAATAACATGGTCACTATCGACTGGGTGCTAAAGTTCATACAGTACATCGGAGCGGCCCTGTGGCCCAATGGATAAGGCATCTGACTACGAATCAGGGGATTCCAGGTTCGAGTCCTGGCAGGGTCGAATTTTTTAACTCTTAAAAGAATATCACATGAAACAAAAATTGGACAACCCATTGGTTTTCTTCTTTATATTCAAAGAGAAATTTACATTTTGTTATTTGGAAACATAATTTACGATGAATAAAAATTAACGAAAGAGTTTTATACTAATATCTTATTCTGAATTATTCATGACAACGTCCTAATTGACCAAAAATGTTCAACAAGGTAAATTATTCTTTTCCTAGTCTCACCACGACATATATCCAGTATAATATTACTGCTATGTTATTGTTATAATATAATCAAACATACATATTATGAATGGTAGACAAACCATATGCATATATGCATATATTTTTCATTTGTAATTTTTCATGATAATGTCTACTGGACCAAATATGTTCAATATGATAATTATTCTTTTCCTAGTATTACCACAACATAATATCAATTGATATTACTGCTATGTTAACGTTAGAATAAAATGATATTACTTCTATGTTAATCTTAGAATCAATTAATATTACTGCTATGTTAATGTTAGAATAAAACGATAGACTTTAGAATATACATATTATAAATAGTACACAAACCATATGCATAATGACATGGTTACTATCGACTGGTTGATAAAGTTCTTACAGTACATCACAGCGGCCCTGTGGCCCAATGGATAAGGCATCTGACTACGAATCAGGGGATTCCAGGTTCGAGTCCTGGCAGGGTCGATTTCTTTTAAACTCTCAAAGGAATGTCACATGAAACCAAAAAATTGGACCAACCCATTGGTTGACTTCTTTATATTCAAAGAGAAATTTACATTTTGTTAATTGGAAACATAATTTACGATGAATGAAAATTAACGAAAGAGTTTGATACTAGTATCTTATTCTGAATTTTTCATGACAATGTCCTAATTGACCAAAAATGTTGAACACGGTAAATTATTCTTTTCCGATATAGTATCAACACGACATATATCAAATATAACTGCTGTGTTAATGTTATAATAAAACGAAACATACATATTATGAATAGTGAGACAAACCATGTGAATAATGACGTGGTTAGTATCGACTGGTTGATAAAGTTCATACAGTACATCACAGCGGCCCTGTGGCCCAATGGATAAGGCATCTGACTACGAATCAGGGGATTCCAGGTTCGAGTCCTGGCAGGGTCGATATTTTTTTTTAACTCTCAAAAGAATATCACATGACACCAAAATATTGGATAACCCATTGGTTTTCTTCTTTATATTCAAAGAGAATTTTACATTTTGTTAGTTGGAAACATAATATTTACGATGAATGAAAATTAACGAAAGAGTTTGATACTAGTATCTTATTCTATATTTTTCATGACAATGTCCTAATTGACCAAATATGTTGAACACGGTAAATTATTCTTTTCCTAGTATCAACACGACATATATCAAGTATAACTGCTATGTTAATGTTACAATAAAACGAAACATACATATTATGAATAGTAGGCAAACCATATATGCATAATGACGAATTTACTATCGACTGGTTGATAAAGTTCATACAGTACATCACAGCGGCCCTGTGGCCCAATGGATAAGGCATCTGACTACGAATCAGGGGATTCCAGGTTCGAGTCCTGGCAGGGTCGATTTTGTTTAAACTCTCAAAAGAATATCACATGACACCAAAATATTGGATAACCCATTGGTTTCTTCTTTATATTCAAAGAGAAATTTACATTTTGTTAGTTGGAAACATAATTTACGATGAATGAAAATTAACGAAAGAGTTTGATACTAGTATCTTATTATATATTTTTCATGACAATGTCCTAATTGACCAAATATGGTGAACACGGTAAATTCTTCTTTTCCTAGTATCACCACGACATAATATATCAAGTATAATATTACTGCTATGTTAACGTTAGAATAAAATGATATTACTTCTATGTTAATCTTAGAATCAATTAATATTACTGCTATGTTAATGTTAGAATAAAACGATAGACTTTAGAATATACATATTATAAATAGTACACAAACCATATGCATAATGACATGGTTACTATCGACTGGTTGATAAAGTTCTTACAGTACATCACAGCGGCCCTGTGGCCCAATGGATAAGGCATCTGACTACGAATCAGGGGATTCCAGGTTCGAGTCCTGGCAGGGTCGATTTTGTTTAAACTCTCAAAAGAATATCACATGACACCAAAATATTGGATAACCGATTGGTTTTCTTCTTTATATTCAAAGAGAAATTTACATTTTGTTAGTTGGAAACATAATATTTACGATGAATGAAAATTAACGAAAGAGTTTGATACTAGTATCTTATTATATATTTTTTCATGACAATGTCCTAATTGACCAAATATGTTGAACACGGTAAATTATTCTTTTCCTAGTATCAACACGACATATATCAAGTATAACTGCTATGTTAATGTTACAATAAAACGAAACATACATATTATGAATAGTAGGCAAACCATATATGCATAATGACGAATTTACTATCGACTGGTTGATAAAGTTCATACAGTACATCACAGCGGCCCTGTGGCCCAATGGATAAGGCATCTGACTACGAATCAGGGGATTCCAGGTTCGAGTCCTGGCAGGGTCGATTTTGTTTAAACTCTCAAAAGAATATCACATGACACCAAAATATTGGATAACCCATTGGTTTTCTTCTTTATATTCAAAGAGAAATTTACATTTTGTTAGTTGGAAACATAATTTACGATGAATGAAAATTAACGAAAGAGTTTGATACTAGTATCTTATTATATATTTTTCATGACAATGTCCTAATTGACCAAATATGGTGAACACGGTAAATTCTTCTTTTCCTAGTATTACCACAACATAATATCAATTGATATTACTGCTATGTTAACGTTAGAATAAAATGATATTACTTCTATGTTAATCTTAGAATCAATTAATATTACTGCTATGTTAATGTTAGAATAAAACGATAGACTTTAGAATATACATATTATAAATAGTACACAAACCATATGCATAATGACATGGTTACTATCGACTGGTTGATAAAGTTCTTACAGTACATCATAGCGGCCCTGTGCCCCAATGGATAGGGCATCTGACTACGAATCAGGGGATTCCAGGTTCGAGTCCTGGCAGGGTCGATTTCTTTTAAACTCTCAAAGGAATGTCACATGAAACCAAAAAATTGGACCAACCCATTGGTTGACTTCTTTATATTCAAAGAGAAATTTACATTTTGTTAGTTGGAAACATAATTTACGATGAATGAAAATTAACGAAAGAGTTTGATACTTGTATCTTATTCTGAATTTTTCGTGACAATGTCCTAATTGACCAAAAATGTTCAACACGGTAAATTATTCTTTTCCGATATAGTATCAACACGACATATATCAATTATAACTGCTGTGTTAATGTTATAATAAAACGAAACATACATATTATGAATAGGAGACAAACCATGTGCATAATAACATGGTCACTATCGACTGGTTGATAAAGTTCATACAGTACATCACAGCGGCCCTGTGGCACAATGGATAAGGCATCTGACTACGAATCAGGGATTCCAGGTTCGAGTCCTGGCAGGGTCGATATTTTTTTTTTAACTCTCAAAAGAATATCACATGACACCAAAATATTGGATAACCCATTGGTTTTCTTCTTTATATTCAAAGAGAATTTTACATTTTGTTAGTTGGAAACATAATATTTACGATGAATGAAAATTAACGAAAGAGTTTGATACTAGTATCTTATTATATATTTTTCATGACAATGTCCTAATTGACCAAATATGTTGAACATGGTAAATTATTCTTTTCCTAGTATCAACACGACATATATCAAGTATAACTGCTATGTTAATGTTACAATAAAACGAAACATACATATTATGAATAGTAGGCATAATGACGAATTTACTATCGACTGGTTGATAAAGTTCATACAGTACATCACAGCGGCCCTGTGGCCCAATGGATAAGGCATCTGACTACGAATCAGGGGATTCCAGGTTCGAGTCCTGGCAGGGTCGATTTTTTTTAACTCTCAAAAGAATATCACATGACACCAAAATATTGGATAACCCATTGGTTTTCTTCTTTATATTCAAAGAGAAATTTACATTTTGTTAGTTGGAAACATAATTTACGATGAATGAAAATTAACGAAAGAGTTTGATACTAGTATCTTATTATATATTTTTCATGACAATGTCCTAATTGACCAAATATGTTGAACATGGTAAATTATTCTTTTCCTAGTATCAACACGACATATATCAAGTATAACTGCTATGTTAATGTTACAATAAAACGAAACATACATATTATGAATAGTAGGCAAACCATATATGCATAATGACGAATTTACTATCGACTGGTTGATAAAGTTCATACAGTACATCACAGCGGCCCTGTGGCCCAATGGATAAGGCATCTGACTACGAATCAGGGGATTCCAGGTTCGAGTCCTGGCAGGGTCGATTTTGTTTAAACTCTCAAAAGAATATCACATGACACCAAAATATTGGATAACCGATTGGTTTTCTTCTCTATATTCAAAGAGAATTTTACATTTTGTTAGTTGGAAACATAATATTTACGATGAATGAAAATTAACGAAAGAGTTTGATACTAGTTTCTTATTATATATTTTTCATGACAATGTCCTAATTGACCAAATATGGTGAACACGGTAAATTATTCTTTTCCTAGTATCACCACGACATAATATATCAAGTATAATATTACTGCTATGTTAACGTTAGAATAAAATGATATTACTTCTATGTTAATCTTAGAATCAATTAATATTACTGCTATGTTAATGTTAGAATAAAACGATAGACTTTAGAATATACATATTATAAATAGTACACAAACCATATGCATAATGACATGGTTACTATCGACTGGTTGATAAAGTTCATACAGTACATCACAGCGGCCCTGTGGCCCAATGGATAAGGCATCTGACTACGAATCAGGGGATTCCAGGTTCGAGTCCTGGCAGGGTCGATTTTGTTTAAACTCTCAAAAGAATATCACATGACACCAAAATATTGGATAACCGATTGGTTTTCTTCTCTATATTCAAAGAGAATTTTACATTTTGTTAGTTGGAAACATAATATTTACGATGAATGAAAATTAACGAAAGAGTTTGATACTAGTATCTTATTATATATTTTTCATGACAATGTCCTAATTGACCAAATATGTTGAACATGGTAAATTATTCTTTTCCTAGTATCAACACGACATATATCAAGTATAACTGCTATGTTAATGTTACAATAAAACGAAACATACATATTATGAATAGGCAAACCATATAGGCATAATGACGAATTTACTATCGACTGGTTGATAAAGTTCATACAGTACATCACAGCGGCCCTGTGGCCCAATGGATAAGGCATCTGACTACGAATCAGGGGATTCCAGGTTCGAGTCCTGGCAGGGTCGAATTTTTTTTCACATTACAAGGGGGAAGTTATTAGATTCACCGTAAAAATTACTGTAGGAAGTAGAGTAAATTACTGGCAACCAGACTGCATAGTAAAATACTCTATCATTTACAGTTATATAATTTTTTTTACAGTTATATACTGCTTTTTATAGTTTAACTGTAGAATAAAGAGTACAATACCGTGAAAAATACAGTAATTTACTGTGCAGCGGGTTGCCAGTAATTTACTTTAAATTCCTATAGCAATTTTTTACAGTGTTGAATGTAATCTGAATATTACAACTAATTTCTTCTTTTCTAAGAGTATACATCAAGACATGACAACATTAGATAATCGATTGGTTTTCTTCTCTATTAAATGCGAAATTTACATGTTGTTTGTTGGAAACATAATTTAAGATGAATGAAAAAATAATGAAAGAATTTGATATCCTACTCTGAAAATGTTCATTTGTAATTTTTCATGATAATGTCCTACTGGACCAAATATGTTCAATATGATAATTATTCTTTTCCTAGTATTACCACAACATAATATCAATTGATATTACTGCTATGTTAACGTTAGAATAAAATGATATTACTTCTATGTTAATCTTAGAATCAATTAATATTACTGCTATGTTAATGTTAGAATAAAACGATAGACTTTAGAATATACATATTATAAATAGTACACAAACCATATGCATAATGACATGGTTACTATCGACTGGTTGATAAAGTTCTTACAGTACATCACAGCGGCCCTGTGGCCCAATGGATAAGGCATCTGACTACGAATCAGGGGATTCCAGGTTCGAGTCCTGGCAGGGTCGATTTTGTTTAAACTCTCAAAAGAATATCACATGACACCAAAATATTGGATAACCCATTGGTTTTCTTCTTTATATTCAAAGAGAAATTTACATTTTGTTAGTTGGAAACATAATTTACGATGAATGAAAATTAACGAAAGAGTTTGATACTAGTATCTTATTATATATTTTTCATGACAATGTCCTAATTGACCAAATATGGTGAACACGGTAAATTCTTCTTTTCCTAGTATCACCACGACATAATATATCAAGTATAATATTACTGCTATGTTAACGTTAGAATAAAATGATATTACTTCTATGTTAATCTTAGAATCAATTAATATTACTGCTATGTTAATGTTAGAATAAAACGATAGACTTTAGAATATACATATTATAAATAGTACACAAACCATATGCATAATGACATGGTTACTATCGACTGGTTGATAAAGTTCTTACAGTACATCACAGCGGCCCTGTGGCCCAATGGATAAGGCATCTGACTACGAATCAGGGGATTCCAGGTTCGAGTCCTGGCAGGGTCGATTTTGTTTAAACTCTCGAAAGAATATCACATGACACCCAAATATTGGAAAACCCATTGGTTTTCTTCTTTATATTCAAACAGAAATTTACATTTTGTTAGTTGGAAACATAATATTTACGATGAATGAAAATTAACGAAAGAGTTTGATACTAGTATCTTATTCTATATTTTTTCATGACAATGTCCTAATTGACCAAATATGTTGAACACGGTAAATTATTCTTTTCCTAGTATCAACACGACATATATCAAGTATAACTGCTATGTTAATGTTACAATAAAACGAAACATACATATTATGAATAGTAGGCAAACCATATATGCATAATGACGAATTTACTATCGACTGGTTGATAAAGTTCATACAGTACATCACAGCGGCCCTGTGGCCCAATGGATAAGGCATCTGACTACGAATCAGGGGATTCCAGGTTCGAGTCCTGGCAGGGTCGATTTTGTTTAAACTCTCAAAAGAATATCACATGACACCAAAATATTGGATAACCCATTGGTTTTCTTCTTTATATTCAAAGAGAAATTTACATTTTGTTAGTTGGAAACATAATTTACGATGAATGAAAATTAACGAAAGAGTTTGATACTAGTATCTTATTATATATTTTTCATGACAATGTCCTAATTGACCAAATATGTTGAACATGATAATTATTCTTTTCCTAGTATTACCACAACATAATATCAATTGATATTACTGCTATGTTAACGTTAGAATAAAATGATATTACTTCTATGTTAATCTTAGAATCAATTAATATTACTGCTATGTTAATGTTAGAATAAAACGATAGACTTTAGAATATACATATTATAAATACTACACAAACCATATGCATAATGACATGGTTACTATCGACTGGTTGATAAAGTTCATACAGTACATCATAGCGGCCCTGTGCCCCAATGGATAGGGCATCTGACTACGAATCAGGGGATTCCAGGTTCGAGTCCTGGCAGGGTCGATTTTTTTTAAACTCTCAAAAGAATATCACATGAAACCAAAAAATTGGACCAACCCATTGGTTGACTTCTTTATATTCAAAGAGAAATTTACATTTTGTTAGTTGGAAACATAATTTACGATGAATGAAAATTAACGAAAGAGTTTGATACTAGTATCTTATTCTGAATTTTTCGTGACAATGTCCTAATTGACCAAAAATGTTCAACACGGTAAATTATTCTTTTCCGATATAGTATCAACACGACATATATCAAATATAACTGCTGTGTTAATGTTATAATAAAACGAAACATACATATTATGAATAGGAGACAAACCATGTGCATAATAACATGGTCACTATCGACTGGTTGATAAAGTTCATACAGTACATCACAGCGGCCCTGTGGCACAATGGATAAGGCATCTGACTACGAATCAGGGGATTCCAGGTTCGAGTCCTGGCAGGGTCGATATTTTTTTTTTAACTCTCAAAAGAATATCACATGACACCAAAATATTGGATAACCCATTGGTTTTCTTCTTTATATTCAAAGAGAAATTTACATTTTGTTAGTTGGAAACATAATATTTACGATGAATGAAAATTAACGAAAGAGTTTGATACTAGTATCTTATTATATATTTTTCATGACAATGTCCTAATTGACCAAATATGTTGAACATGGTAAATTATTCTTTTCCTAGTATCAACACGACATATATCAAGTATAACTGCTATGTTAATGTTACAATAAAACGAAACATACATATTATGAATAGTAGGCATAATGACGAATTTACTATCGACTGGTTGATAAAGTTCATACAGTACATCACAGCGGCCCTGTGGCCCAATGGATAAGGCATCTGACTACGAATCAGGGGATTCCAGGTTCGAGTCCTGGCAGGGTCGATTTTTTTTAACTCTCAAAAGAATATCACATGACACCAAAATATTGGATAACCCATTGGTTTTCTTCTTTATATTCAAAGAGAAATTTACATTTTGTTAGTTGGAAACATAATTTACGATGAATGAAAATTAACGAAAGAGTTTGATACTAGTATCTTATTATATATTTTTCATGACAATGTCCTAATTGACCAAATATGTTGAACATGGTAAATTATTCTTTTCCTAGTATCAACACGACATATATCAAGTATAACTGCTATGTTAATGTTACAATAAAACGAAACATACATATTATGAATAGTAGGCAAACCATATATGCATAATGACGAATTTACTATCGACTGGTTGATAAAGTTCATACAGTACATCACAGCGGCCCTGTGGCCCAATGGATAAGGCATCTGACTACGAATCAGGGGATTCCAGGTTCGAGTCCTGGCAGGGTCGATTTTGTTTAAACTCTCAAAAGAATATCACATGACACCAAAATATTGGATAACCGATTGGTTTTCTTCTCTATATTCAAAGAGAATTTTACATTTTGTTAGTTGGAAACATAATATTTACGATGAATGAAAATTAACGAAAGAGTTTGATACTAGTTTCTTATTATATATTTTTCATGACAATGTCCTAATTGACCAAATATGGTGAACACGGTAAATTATTCTTTTCCTAGTATCACCACGACATAATATATCAAGTATAATATTACTGCTATGTTAACGTTAGAATAAAATGATATTACTTCTATGTTAATCTTAGAATCAATTAATATTACTGCTATGTTAATGTTAGAATAAAACGATAGACTTTAGAATATACATATTATAAATAGTACACAAACCATATGCATAATGACATGGTTACTATCGACTGGTTGATAAAGTTCATACAGTACATCACAGCGGCCCTGTGGCCCAATGGATAAGGCATCTGACTACGAATCAGGGGATTCCAGGTTCGAGTCCTGGCAGGGTCGATTTTGTTTAAACTCTCAAAAGAATATCACATGACACCAAAATATTGGATAACCGATTGGTTTTCTTCTCTATATTCAAAGAGAATTTTACATTTTGTTAGTTGGAAACATAATATTTACGATGAATGAAAATTAACGAAAGAGTTTGATACTAGTATCTTATTATATATTTTTCATGACAATGTCCTAATTGACCAAATATGTTGAACATGGTAAATTATTCTTTTCCTAGTATCAACACGACATATATCAAGTATAACTGCTATGTTAATGTTACAATAAAACGAAACATACATATTATGAATAGGCAAACCATATAGGCATAATGACGAATTTACTATCGACTGGTTGATAAAGTTCATACAGTACATCACAGCGGCCCTGTGGCCCAATGGATAAGGCATCTGACTACGAATCAGGGGATTCCAGGTTCGAGTCCTGGCAGGGTCGAATTTTTTTTCACATTACAAGGGGGAAGTTATTAGATTCACCGTAAAAATTACTGTAGGAAGTAGAGTAAATTACTGGCAACCAGACTGCATAGTAAAATACTCTATCATTTACAGTTATATAATTTTTTTTACAGTTATATACTGCTTTTTATAGTTTAACTGTAGAATAAAGAGTACAATACCGTGAAAAATACAGTAATTTACTGTGCAGCGGGTTGCCAGTAATTTACTTTAAATTCCTATAGCAATTTTTTACAGTGTTGAATGTAATCTGAATATTACAACTAATTTCTTCTTTTCTAAGAGTTTACATCAAGACATGACAACATTAGATAATCGATTGGTTTTCTTCTCTATTAAATGCGAAATTTACATGTTGTTTGTTGGAAACATAATTTAAGATGAATGAAAAAATAATGAAAGAATTTGATATCCTACTCTGAAAATGTTCATTTGTAATTTTTCATGATAATGTCCTACTGGACCAAATATGTTCAATATGATAATTATTCTTTTCCTAGTATTACCACAACATAATATCAATTGATATTACTGCTATGTTAACGTTAGAATAAAATGATATTACTTCTATGTTAATCTTAGAATCAATTAATATTACTGCTATGTTAATGTTAGAATAAAACGATAGACTTTAGAATATACATATTATAAATAGTACACAAACCATATGCATAATGACATGGTTACTATCGACTGGTTGATAAAGTTCTTACAGTACATCACAGCGGCCCTGTGGCCCAATGGATAAGGCATCTGACTACGAATCAGGGGATTCCAGGTTCGAGTCCTGGCAGGGTCGATTTTGTTTAAACTCTCAAAAGAATATCACATGACACCAAAATATTGGATAACCCATTGGTTTTCTTCTTTATATTCAAAGAGAAATTTACATTTTGTTAGTTGGAAACATAATTTACGATGAATGAAAATTAACGAAAGAGTTTGATACTAGTATCTTATTATATATTTTTCATGACAATGTCCTAATTGACCAAATATGGTGAACACGGTAAATTCTTCTTTTCCTAGTATCACCACGACATAATATATCAAGTATAATATTACTGCTATGTTAACGTTAGAATAAAATGATATTACTTCTATGTTAATCTTAGAATCAATTAATATTACTGCTATGTTAATGTTAGAATAAAACGATAGACTTTAGAATATACATATTATAAATAGTACACAAACCATATGCATAATGACATGGTTACTATCGACTGGTTGATAAAATTCTTACAGTACATCACAGCGGCCCTGTGGCCCAATGGATAAGGCATCTGACTACGAATCAGGGGATTCCAGGTTCGAGTCCTGGCAGGGTCGATTTTGTTTAAACTCTCAAAAGAATATCACATGACACCCAAATATTGGAAAACCCATTGGTTTTCTTCTTTATATTCAAAGAGAATTTTACATTTTGTTAGTTGGAAACATAATATTTACGATGAATGAAAATTAACGAAAGAGTTTGATACTAGTATCTTATTATATACTTTTTCATGACAATGTCCTAATTGACCAAATATGTTGAACACGGTAAATTATTCTTTTCCTAGTATCAACACGACATATATCAAGTATAACTGCTATGTTAATGTTACAATAAAACGAAACATACATATTATGAATAGTAGGCAAACCATATATGCATAATGACGAATTTACTATCGACTGGTTGATAAAGTTCATACAGTACATCACAGCGGCCCTGTGGCCCAATGGATAAGGCATCTGACTACGAATCAGGGGATTCCAGGTTCGAGTCCTGGCAGGGTCGATTTTGTTTAAACTCTCAAAAGAATATCACATGACACCAAAATATTGGATAACCCATTGGTTTTCTTCTTTATATTCAAAGAGAAATTTACATTTTGTTAGTTGGAAACATAATTTACGATGAATGAAAATTAACGAAAGAGTTTGATACTAGTATCTTATTATATATTTTTCATGACAATGTCCTAATTGACCAAATATGGTGAACACGGTAAATTCTTCTTTTCCTAGTATTACCACAACATAATATCAATTGATATTACTGCTATGTTAACGTTAGAATAAAATGATATTACTTCTATGTTAATCTTAGAATCAATTAATATTACTGCTATGTTAATGTTAGAATAAAACGATAGACTTTAGAATATACATATTATAAATACTACACAAACCATATGCATAATGACATGGTTACTATCGACTGGTTGATAAAGTTCATACAGTACATCATAGCGGCCCTGTGCCCCAATGGATAGGGCATCTGACTACGAATCAGGGGATTCCAGGTTCGAGTCCTGGCAGGGTCGATTTCTTTTAAACTCTCAAAGGAATGTCACATGAAACCAAAAAATTGGACCAACCCATTGGTTGACTTCTTTATATTCAAAGAGAAATTTACATTTTGTTAGTTGGAAACATAATTTACGATGAATGAAAATTAACGAAAGAGTTTGATACTAGTATCTTATTCTGAATTTTTCATGACAATGTCCTAATTGACCAAAAATGTTCAACACGGTAAATTATTCTTTTCCGATATAGTATCAACACGACATATATCAAATATAACTGCTGTGTTAATGTTATAATAAAACGAAACATACATATTATGAATAGGAGACAAACCATGTGCATAATAACATGGTCACTATCGACTGGTTGATAAAGTTCATACAGTACATCACAGCGGCCCTGTGGCACAATGGATAAGGCATCTGACTACGAATCAGGGGATTCCAGGTTCGAGTCCTGGCAGGGTCGATGTTTTTTTTTTAACTCTCAAAAGAATATCACATGACACCAAAATATTGGATAACCCATTGGTTTTCTTCTTTATATTCAAAGAGAAATTTACATTTTGTTAGTTGGAAACATAATATTTACGATGAATGAAAATTAACGAAAGAGTTTGATACTAGTATCTTATTATATATTTTTCATGACAATGTCCTAATTGACCAAATATGTTGAACATGGTAAATTATTCTTTTCCTAGTATCAACACGACATATATCAAGTATAACTGCTATGTTAATGTTACAATAAAACGAAACATACATATTATGAATAGTATGCATAATGACGAATTTACTATCGACTGGTTGATAAAGTTCATACAGTACATCACAGCGGCCCTGTGGCCCAATGGATAAGGCATCTGACTACGAATCAGGGGATTCCAGGTTCGAGTCCTGGCAGGGTCGATTTTTTTTAACTCTCAAAAGAATATCACATGACACCAAAATATTGGATAACCCATTGGTTTTCTTCTTTATATTCAAAGAGAAATTTACATTTTGTTAGTTGGAAACATAATTTACGATGAATGAAAATTAACGAAAGAGTTTGATACTAGTATCTTATTATATATTTTTCATGACAATGTCCTAATTGACCAAATATGTTGAACATGGTAAATTATTCTTTTCCTAGTATCAACACGACATATATCAAGTATAACTGCTATGTTAATGTTACAATAAAACGAAACATACATATTATGAATAGTAGGCAAACCATATATGCATAATGACGAATTTACTATCGACTGGTTGATAAAGTTCATACAGTACATCACAGCGGCCCTGTGGCCCAATGGATAAGGCATCTGACTACGAATCAGGGGATTCCAGGTTCGAGTCCTGGCAGGGTCGATTTTGTTTAAACTCTCAAAAGAATATCACATGACACCAAAATATTGGATAACCGATTGGTTTTCTTCTCTATATTCAAAGAGAATTTTACATTTTGTTAGTTGGAAACATAATATTTACGATGAATGAAAATTAACGAAAGAGTTTGATACTAGTTTCTTATTATATATTTTTCATGACAATGTCCTAATTGACCAAATATGGTGAACACGGTAAATTATTCTTTTCCTAGTATCACCACGACATAATATATCAAGTATAATATTACTGCTATGTTAACGTTAGAATAAAATGATATTACTTCTATGTTAATCTTAGAATCAATTAATATTACTGCTATGTTAATGTTAGAATAAAACGATAGACTTTAGAATATACATATTATAAATAGTACACAAACCATATGCATAATGACATGGTTACTATCGACTGGTTGATAAAGTTCATACAGTACATCACAGCGGCCCTGTGGCCCAATGGATAAGGCATCTGACTACGAATCAGGGGATTCCAGGTTCGAGTCCTGGCAGGGTCGATTTTGTTTAAACTCTCAAAAGAATATCACATGACACCAAAATATTGGATAACCGATTGGTTTTCTTCTCTATATTCAAAGAGAAATTTACATTTTGTTAGTTGGAAACATAATATTTACGATGAATGAAAATTAACGAAAGAGTTTGATACTAGTATCTTATTATATATTTTTCATGACAATGTCCTAATTGACCAAATATGTTGAACATGGTAAATTATTCTTTTCCTAGTATCAACACGACATATATCAAGTATAACTGCTATGTTAATGTTACAATAAAACGAAACATACATATTATGAATAGGCAAACCATATAGGCATAATGACGAATTTACTATCGACTGGTTGATAAAGTTCATACAGTACATCACAGCGGCCCTGTGGCCCAATGGATAAGGCATCTGACTACGAATCAGGGGATTCCAGGTTCGAGTCCTGGCAGGGTCGAATTTTTTTTCACATTACAAGGGGGAAGTTATTAGATTCACCGTAAAAATTACTGTAGGAAGTAGAGTAAATTACTGGCAACCAGACTGCATAGTAAAATACTCTATCATTTACAGTTATATAATTTTTTTTACAGTTATATACTGCTTTTTATAGTTTAACTGTAGAATAAAGAGTACAATACCGTGAAAAATACAGTAATTTACTGTGCAGCGGGTTGCCAGTAATTTACTTTAAATTCCTATAGCAATTTTTTACAGTGTTGAATGTAATCTGAATATTACAACTAATTTCTTCTTTTCTAAGAGTTTACATCAAGACATGACAACATTAGATAATCGATTGGTTTTCTTCTCTATTAAATGCGAAATTTACATGTTGTTTGTTGGAAACATAATTTAAGATGAATGAAAAAATAATGAAAGAATTTGATATCCTACTCTGAAAATGTTCATTTGTAATTTTTCATGATAATGTCCTACTGGACCAAATATGTTCAATATGATAATTATTCTTTTCCTAGTATTACCACAACATAATATCAATTGATATTACTGCTATGTTAACGTTAGAATAAAATGATATTACTTCTATGTTAATCTTAGAATCAATTAATATTACTGCTATGTTAATGTTAGAATAAAACGATAGACTTTAGAATATACATATTATAAATAGTACACAAACCATATGCATAATGACATGGTTACTATCGACTGGTTGATAAAGTTCTTACAGTACATCACAGCGGCCCTGTGGCCCAATGGATAAGGCATCTGACTACGAATCAGGGGATTCCAGGTTCGAGTCCTGGCAGGGTCGATGTTTTTTAACTCTCAAAAGAATATCACATGACACCAAAATATTGGATAACCCATTGGTTTTCTTCTTTATATTCAAAGAGAAATTTACATTTTGTTAGTTGGAAACATAATTTACGATGAATGAAAATTAACGAAAGAGTTTGATACTAGTATCTTATTATATATTTTTCATGACAATGTCCTAATTGACCAAATATGTTGAACATGGTAAATTATTCTTTTCCTAGTATCAACACGACATATATCAAGTATAACTGCTATGTTAATGTTACAATAAAACGAAACATACATATTATGAATAGTAGGCAAACCATATATGCATAATGACGAATTTACTATCGACTGGTTGATAAAGTTCATACAGTACATCACAGCGGCCCTGTGGCCCAATGGATAAGGCATCTGACTACGAATCAGGGGATTCCAGGTTCGAGTCCTGGCAGGGTCGATTTTGTTTAAACTCTCAAAAGAATATCACATGACACCAAAATATTGGATAACCGATTGGTTTTCTTCTCTATATTCAAAGAGAATTTTACATTTTGTTAGTTGGAAACATAATATTTACGATGAATGAAAATTAACGAAAGAGTTTGATACTAGTTTCTTATTATATATTTTTCATGACAATGTCCTAATTGACCAAATATGGTGAACACGGTAAATTCTTCTTTTCCTAGTATCACCACGACATAATATATCAAGTATAATATTACTGCTATGTTAACGTTAGAATAAAATGATATTACTTCTATGTTAATCTTAGAATCAATTAATATTACTGCTATGTTAATGTTAGAATAAAACGATAGACTTTAGAATATACATATTATAAATAGTACACAAACCATATGCATAATGACATGGTTACTATCGACTGGTTGATAAAATTCTTACAGTACATCACAGCGGCCCTGTGGCCCAATGGATAAGGCATCTGACTACGAATCAGGGGATTCCAGGTTCGAGTCCTGGCAGGTTCGAGTCCTGGCAGGGTCGATTTTTTTTAACTCTCAAAAGAATATCACATGACACCAAAATATTGGATAACCCATTGGTTTTCTTCTTTATATTCAAAGAGAAATTTACATTTTGTTAGTTGGAAACATAATATTTACGATGAATGAAAATTAACGAAAGAGTTTGATACTAGTATCTTATTCTATATTTTTCATGACAATGTCCTAATTGACCAAATATGTTGAACACGGTAAATTATTCTTTTCCTAGTATCAACACGACATATATCAAGTATAACTGCTATGTTAATGTTACAATAAAACGAAACATACATATTATGAATAGTAGGCAAACCATATATGCATAATGACGAATTTACTATCGACTGGTTGATAAAGTTCATACAGTACATCACAGCGGCCCTGTGGCCCAATGGATAAGGCATCTGACTACGAATCAGGGGATTCCAGGTTCGAGTCCTGGCAGGGTCGATTTTGTTTAAACTCTCAAAAGAATATCACATGACACCAAAATATTGGATAACCCATTGGTTTTCTTCTTTATATTCAAAGAGAAATTTACATTTTGTTAGTTGGAAACATAATTTACGATGAATGAAAATTAACGAAAGAGTTTGATACTAGTATCTTATTATATATTTTTCATGACAATGTCCTAATTGACCAAATATGGTGAACACGGTAAATTCTTCTTTTCCTAGTATCACCACGACATAATATATCAAGTATAATATTACTGCTATGTTAACGTTAGAATAAAATGATATTACTTCTATGTTAATCTTAGAATCAATTAATATTACTGCTATGTTAATGTTAGAATAAAACGATAGACTTTAGAATATACATATTATAGATAGTACACAAACCATATGCATAATGACATGGTTACTATCGACTGGTTGATAAAATTCTTACAGTACATCACAGCGGCCCTGTGGCCCAATGGATAAGGCATCTGACTACGAATCAGGGGATTCCAGGTTCGAGTCCTGGCAGGGTCGATTTTGTTTAAACTCTCAAAAGAATATCACATGACACCAAAATATTGGATAACCCATTGGTTTTCTTCTTTATATTCAAAGAGAATTTTACATTTTGTTAGTTGGAAACATAATATTTACGATGAATGAAAATTAACGAAAGAGTTTGATACTAGTATCTTATTCTATATTTTTTCATGACAATGTCCTAATTGACCAAATATGTTGAACACGGTAAATTATTCTTTTCCTAGTATCAACACGACATATATCAAGTATAACTGCTATGTTAATGTTACAATAAAACGAAACATACATATTATGAATAGTAGGCAAACCATATATGCATAATGACGAATTTACTATCGACTGGTTGATAAAGTTCATACAGTACATCACAGCGGCCCTGTGGCCCAATGGATAAGGCATCTGACTACGAATCAGGGGATTCCAGGTTCGAGTCCTGGCAGGGTCGATTTTGTTTAAACTCTCAAAAGAATATCACA
>CM046853.1:17454035-17524035 GCA_025617745.1 Heliocidaris erythrogramma | reverse complement strand
CCCCAACACATACACTATAATGCCCAAACACAGGCATTGTTTAATTGAAGACTAATCCCCTTCTATTAACATCCCACAGAATCAAATTCGAATTGACATTAAAATTAATGGTATGTAAATTATTTCATCATTTTCTTCATTCATCTTTTGTCTTTTTATTTCCTATTCGTTGTATTTTCTCTCCCTCTATCAATTTTTTTGTTGCTGGTTTTTAATTTCTTACCTTCTGTTTAGGTGTACATAAGATATGTAAGAGACACACCATATATTCACAATTGAAGGTTTTCGGAAACAAAAACTTCTCTGACCTGCTCAGAACTTTCCTGATCTCGATCACTCTTTCTTCATTAATTTTTTCTTCATTCCTCTTCCCATTTCACTTCATTTTTGGTGTACAAACACCGAAAACAAAAACCCAAAATAGTCTTGTGTAAGTGTTTAATTCAATTTCATTCCATTTTCATGTCTTTCCTTTCCTTTCACTTTTCCAATTCCTCTAAACGCCCCATAAGTGGGTTATTTTTCACGAAAGAATATATCAACAGCCTTTTCACAGAGGCTCCCACATGGTGTTACCGAAAACTTTCAATTGTGAATGCTCACCATGGAAACCTACAGAGAACATCTAACACCATTATATCTCAACAAAGAAAAATCTATTAGAAAACAATGTAGTAAAAAGGCCAAGTGGATGACGGATATTTGGTATTTAAAGAATAAACACATCTTAGTGTCGACGTCCATAATTGTGTTGAGGTTGTTCGCACACCGTTCAAAAGAGACGACCATCGTCATCATTTTAAGTACGGGTCTGTGACGGGGTGGGGAAAATTGTCATGTAACGGAGCTATATGATGAATCATGATACTCTATAATTCATAATATGTTCAATCAGCTGGATGATATTAATTCAATACACTTCTTACCATCTGTATAAGCTTGCACCATCACACCGCTTCCGCCGCCCGTGTATGTCTTTTTCGCCACATCAACAAGGATTTCGTGAGTTGGTGACATGGAAACGATAGGCGAATCAGCCGAGATGTCAACCTGGGTATCAGTGGCATCTGCAAGGTTCACCAATTTACCGAACTCTCTTGAATAGACTGAAATCTCGCCCGGTAAATCAAAGTGCTTGTACTCGATGCTTGCTGGTTGTATAAGGTCCCCACTTTCGATATCCATCCTGCATTGGTATCTCACATTTTGCAGGGACTGGTTGAAGTACGGTGTCACAAATCTTATTGTCTGAATCTCTCGTAGGGTTACTTTTGGGTTGCATGCTGGTAGGGTCAAGGACTGACCATTCCATGTTGAATGATCTGTTGGGTGTAATGAGAGGACAAGTGAAAATAATATAGCATTTTTTACGTAATGCAAGCTTTAATTGGGATAATATCACCAGTTGCAGAAATTATTATTACCCTCTAACAATCCCCACAAGAAAAACTGACATTGGTATAATTATCAATATGTATCTTTATATGTGCTGAATACATAACCTTAATTAAAGACTCAGCCAAATCTAACAAACGATTCTCTCAACTTATTAAATACATGTATATGCTATTTGATATTTATTCTTGCATAAATTGGTTAGAATTATAATTACTATTTGTATCGATAGCACCAGACCGTTTGTACCATCCTTTTAACATCTGGAGTAATAGGGCTAAATTTTCCGATGTCCCATTCAATAAAATTTAACCCTAACACCAATCCCAAAACTAACACTAACCCTTACGCTTTAACCATCTCTTACCCTAACCGTAACCTGACATGACCAAGGAGCACTGGGACGACGTGCAATGGATTAAAATCTAGACATATCACTAGTCGTGTAACAGTTACTCCAGCACCCCAGATCACTCTATTGCTTGGGTGTGCCCACTGTCATAGGTATTTTAAAACAACCGGTGCCATTGTAGAATTAGAAATTTAAAATGAAGAAAGCTTAAAAAATATATCAAAGAGTTTACCGACAAGAGTCAGATTCACCGTCAGGCCAACGCCAGGCTGACTATTTTGATCAAGATAGAACGTCATTTTCATCACGTCATCGTATGAATACCAAGTGGTGGACGACACGGAGTCAGTCATACACACCCACTCTCCATAAGTATCATGCGTATCAAAGATGCAGATCGTGCCATGATTTCCTGGTTCCATTTCCAAGATTTCAACTTTGATCCAGATGGCAGAGCTGGTTGTGATAAACCAGTGCAGTTGACCATCTAGGCCGGACAAGGATGAGAGGTCGACACTCTGTATGGTGACACTTGGGTAGGTATCGGACAAGGCGAAAGCGCCACCGCTTGACCGAATGGGCAAATCTTGCAGTTGATCTAGGTAATTAAAATGGATATGGAAGTGGCAAGTAAATAAACAAAATAGCAAAACTTCACACAATTACAGATAGGCTATTATAGGATTATAAAATATACTCTTTGAAATTGTGGACCGCCAACTGCAATTAAAACATAACCTCCTTGAATTAAATGTTTATTCAAGCTGTTTTCAAACGAAAACACCTTCGACAATACAAGAGTCTGTACCATGGACAATAATTGCGTAATATAAATAAATGTTATGTTTTATCTAGAGTATTTCCTGTGGTGCATCTTTTACGGTAAGTTTTATTGATACCTTTCTCTATTGGCTTACTAAAGAGGCAGGTACGGAACAAATCGGGAATGTCCACAAGAAAAATATACACTTTTTTGTCTAATTATATTGTAAAAGTTTTGGATGGTTTCGTATCTCCTTTACATTTTTTTTTCAACAAACATTAAAGGAGCAGGGAATTTTCAAATATTGAAATTTTTTTAACACCTTGTAGCAACTTTAGTGAATAGGCTGCTGATATTTTTCCATTTCGGCAAAAGGAGCCTGTTTATGTGGCTCTTCTAGAAGTAATTTCTCCATTTTAAATCAGGCGTTTGAAAAAAAAATGTTCATAGTTATTGACCAGCATATGATTTATTGACGGGAACATAATTTGAGGTGCAAAAAATACATTTTTACTCTTATTTTTCATTTCAAAATGCTAGCGATTATAGATCCATTTTTCAGCATGTTCAAGTTTCTTATTTCATAAAAAGGAATACACCAAGAACACATTATCAAAATCGATTTTGGATCTTATGACTCTGTCCTTATACTTCGAATAATATGTATCTTCAAACATTCAAATACATATTCATTTTTGTTGGAACTTTTATGATTGATGTCGTCTTTCTCAATGATTACAAAATGACAAAGACTTCAGCAAGGAAACTCATTCATTGCTGACGTGTGGGTTTATTTATATCTCACATCTCCTTGCCATTCAACCATAAGAACGCATACTGTATTACAGAATGTAATAAATATTCACATTCAGCCAACCTTTTATTGCACGTACATTGATGTGTGTTTGATGTGCAGGGATCTGCTAAAGAACAGTTATACGCTATCGTTTATACAACAAACAAACAAACAACATCATTTAACTCGTGGAAATAATAATTTGCATATAGGTCTGATGTGTTATTGCAATGTAATACTGGTAGGTTCCAGTTCTTGTGAGCATGCATAAATTGTGTATAATATTTTGAATATCTTTAAATAATTTCGATTAACAACACCCTTCCCCTAATCCCTAAATTGAAAATTCTTATGAAAATATTTATTTCGTATAGCAATTTAAGCTATATTTCTAAAGCCCTCTAACTCTATCAATCATCGAATTAGTTTTTTTCATTTATATTTTAAAAGTTCTTTTACTTTGCTGTTATCAACTATTCAAGCTAATAACAAGATTACGATTATTAACGTCTGACCGACCCTTACCTAAGTAAAGATGTCATATTTATACTAACAAAAGACGACGGATGTGGCTGTTATTTTTCAAGCTATGTCTTTTTCCCTAATACAAAGAAACATTTCTTTCCAACCAGACAATGCCTTTATTTCCCACGATCATTGCTTGTATCAAAGTGAGCCAACAATACAAATCTATTTTAATATTCACGTGCAAGATTGAATATTAGATGTGATGTGGCATTAAAGCGGCTGAATGTTTTGTGATGTACAACTTTATATAGATCGTTTATGTTGATTTGGCTACGGGTGACGCCGGCATGTCTCAGGAGTTCTTTGTCTTCGATGCAGCTGCGTGACACCTATAACATGATTTTCTAAAGAAGGCAAAACGTAGGCCGACAGGGTTTTCCCCAATGTACGTCGGTTGACGAAATAACCCAGCAGGGGTGTTTAGAACAAGTCTATATACTTCAAATCATGGAAATACCTTGGGGGCAAAATCCCATTTTGTTTTTTTTAGAGACACGGGTTGTTGTAAAAGGTTGTTGGGTATCAACTTGTTTGGGGAACCATCCTGCACAACTTCCAGGTGGAGTACCTCAGAAATACGCTGCTGAATAAAAATGCGGCCATTTTTTTTCAAAATGGTCGCCATGTGTTACTAGCATTGACAATTTTGAATATAACTTTTGAATAAAACCTTTAAATACCATGTTTGAGGCATCAAATTAAGAAAATAAATTTCCCCACAACATGGTACCACATTTGATTGTCTTGGTAATAATTTACATAACAGTTTTTGGCCAAATAAATTATGTGGATTTTATCATTTTTCCCCAAACTATGAATTGCACCAAAATATATTTTTCTCCATATTTCTAATGCCTTTGTAGCTAATGACTTGAAACTTTCTTAAACACTGCCCAAACATTATGGTCAATATCCTATGAAAATCACAAGTTCACTATTTTTCTGTCAGAGTTTACGCTTTGATATTGGCTTTAGAGTGAAAACTTGGTTGCTGAGGGCTGCCTTCTCCTTAGCAACGGTGTCATCGTCAGGTGTAGAATCAAATATTTCACTTTTAACTGCTATGCAGATAAATATTTAAATACCGAGTGTAATGTCAGATAATGCAGTTTTAATCATATTTTACTGATAAATAACTCTTTATCATTGCTGTGATTATGGTGATGTAAATGTGCATGTAGTAACTCATGATATTACAGGAACCGATACCGACTGTTGGTCCAATAATATATAATATGAGACTTTTTGTTAAGTGATAACCATGACTAATGATTTACACTCAAGTTTAGAACTTACACCCACACCCCTCCCGTGCCGTGTCCACCTCCCCCATTGCTATGATATCAATGTACCTGGTAATCGATGAGAAGCCTCCGGAAAGGGGTCATCCCTATAGCTAGAAGGTCCGATAGTTAGCGGGTCCGATAGACCGACACCCAATAGATAGAAGGTTCGATAGACCGAATGTACGAAAGGGTCCAGCGGACAGAAGGTTCTATAGACCGAATCGGCAGGAAGGTCCAATGGTCCGAATGTTCTATAGATCGAATGACCAACGGGTCCGATAGTCAGAAGGTCCGATAGATAGAAGGTTCGATAGTCCGAATGTACATGAGGGTCCAATAGACAGAAGGTTCTATAGACCGATCGGCAAAAGGGTCCCATAGTCCGAAGGTTCAGTAGGAGTCCGATAGTTAGAAGGTCCGATAGACCGACAATAAATACGTAAAAAGGGTAAAAATAAGTGGTTAAAATAAGTGGGGGCGTTAAGTTTTTAGATGTTTTCAAATGTGGGCGTGGGAATTCTCTCCCCCTCCCACTTTTCATGCCTGAAAAGGGGGTTCCAACCAAAGAAAAAGCAAAAAAGGAATCGGTTGAAACGGAAAGAAGAAAAGAAAAGAAAGGAAAAGAAGAGAAAACGAAATGAATAAATCAGAAAGGAAAGAGAAGAAAACAAAAATTCAAAAACTTCGCTCACTAGCATTATTACGGTTATTCACCAATGCCTATTATAATTGATATTAGTTATTAATATAATCGCCATATGTATGTATATAAACCAATGGCAATTATATTAATAAGTCATATGCTTATGGAAGTTATTTGGTTTGCATCTTGAATCTCTAGCTAATGTTATGCTATTTTTCTACTCAAAGAATGTTAGCAACATAACTGAAAGGAATCGACCAGTAAGTTGACCTAAAGGGGCTAAAGAGATGAATTTTCAGAAATAATGGCCTGTGACAATAGTCTCTTCCCAATATGAGAACGATAAAATGTTACACAGATTATGAGAACGGAATAACAATACGCTAGAACCTATTCTCAGGATACAAAATTTTTCTTTTTTTTCTCTCTCTCTCTCTCTCTCTCTCGTTTGCTCGCTTTGCTCGCTCATACGATCAAGAAACGAGGCCTAGATTGTTTCTTGCAGCAAGCACCTCTTACGTCCTGCAGCAACAAGAAGCCCGAATATCATAATATTCAGGCAGTGAGGTATCCGACTATTCTCGAATTCCCCCACCCCCTCAAAAAAATCGTATAATTTACCCGACAAAGTCCACAGACTAAAATTTGCCACAAGGTAGTGGTATGGGTGTAGTCGGTGAACATTTAAAAAGTATAAAAGCTGACATCATAGCTGGTAGGAAAATATCACCTGACAACCCTCAAAACAAAAAAAAAATGGAAACGCCCCCCTCCCAAGAAGGTTGTAGGGCCTAATTGAAACAATTTCATTTTTATCGGTTAGAATCTTATCTTTAGTTACTTTTAATGAAAATTCAACTATAAAGTGTGCACCCCATAAGATTTCTTTGTTTAAAAAATAACACTTGTGTTAGAAGGGGACGCCCTTTCCTCAGCTTGCTCCACTAGAAAAAAAAATGCTTCGGGCATGATGGGCCTCGGGGCATCAGTGTGCACCATATAATTAGATTTCCATGTTTCAAAAAATGGTCAGCGTTACCCATTGCCAATACATCGGTTTAGTGGCAATATTAAACGGGGTGAGGGGGGCTGAGCTGCATGGGTGGACCACCCCCGCCCCACGGTGATGATGATGATGCTCTGATAAAAATACTTTTAACATGTTGAAAATCTATAAAACAAAACTTTAAAATAAGTTCCCCATTTTTTATTTATTTCTTTTTTTTTGGGGGGGGGGGAGGGTGGGCCTACAGACCTAGTGCATCGGTTTATTACAATACACATAGAAGAAGATAAGGCATTACCCTTTTCCTTTTATGAGATAAAATTATTAAAAACTTACTGTATCCACTTATTTTACCTTTTTTACGTTATTGTCGGTCTATTGGACCTTCTAACTATCGGCCCCCTACTGAACCTTCGGACTATCGGACCCTTTTGTCGATTCGGTCTATCGAACCTTCTATCTATCCGACCTTCTGACTATCGGACCCCGTTGGACATTCGATCTATAGAACCTTCGGACTATCGGACCCCCGGAGATTCGATCTATAGAACCGTCTGTCTATTGGACCCTCTCGTACATTCGGTCTATCAAACCTTCTATCTATTGGGTGTCGGTCTATCGGATCCGCTAACTATCGGACCTTCTAGCTATAGGGCTGTAACCGGAAAGAAACCATTTAAAAGAATACCCGGGATACATAAAATGGTGTCAAGTTACAGTGATAATAATACTACAACTCCTGAGTATAGTGTATAGTGGAGTTTAGAACTTTCAACACCCCCTCCCCGTGGCATACCAATATCCAAAGGACAGGGGGTGCCCTGGGTGGCACTTTAAAAGAAAGAAAGAGAAAGGGAGAAAATGTCTAATTCTATAGGAAATAGTGGATAATTAGTGTTTTAAGAGGGGTCGAAATTCATTTTTTTGTTAACTGTGGTTGCTTTGCTCCCTTGCATATAAGTTATATCAGGATATTGTTAACCCTAATCCCATTGGGGTGCCTTTTTGGCCCCTGTAGTTTTTTTTTCGACTCAAGTCCTCCAAATAACCCAATGGGATTAGGGTTAAATGTGTCCCCCCCCCCCCAATATATGAGTGCACATAAACAGCATTTTAAAAGGTTCAACATGCAAAAGAAATCCTAACTTTAGGCTGCTTGGCTAAATTCCAGGATTTTCTCTCATTTCGCTCTCTGACTATATGAAGCAGTGAATAGAACAGAGTTTTTAAGTTCAAAATGTGAAAGAATGTCTAATGTTCGGTTCCTTTGCTGCCATTCAAAAATTTCTGAGGGTAAAATACATATTTTTGTTTTGAAGGGTGATAATACAAAATATCTACCGCTCGATTGCTGTAACCCCCTCGCTTGTATAGTTGTTTCTCGAACTTTAGCTACCAGTATCTGCTTAAGTGCATGAAAATTCATGTCATCGCGCGGGTGCAGTTCTATACTTTTTTTAAAGCGAGAGACTTTGGTGCAAAGCAATGAATATTGGGAAAGCCTTGACAACTCATTTAAAATCTAATGCTCTGCCCTTCTTGCCACCTTTCCTTTTTTTAAGTTTAGGCCTAAATGACAGTTGGATTCAGATGATAAACATGATTTACACTCAAAAACTTGTAGATAGTGGTAGGGTTCCGAACGTGTGCCCGAATCCTCCCATTCGCCCCACCATAAAACGTCCCTGCCCATACCTGTACACCCACCCCAGTTCGAAAGAAGACATTGGTGCCAATGGAATTGTTATGAAATACAATGTACAATATTTTAATTAAATCATTTAATTTTAATTTATTTTGGTTAATTTTTAGCAGGAGTGCACGGGAGCAGCATGGGGAGGGGGTTTGTGAAAAGCTTCTTCCTTAACCAATCTGTTCATTTTTTTTTAAATACAGTGTTTGTCGGCACATGTTATGACCTTTATTATTTTGGCTTGTTTGAAAATCAAAATTTCAGCTACCTTGTCAGCAGATTTGGTTGCACATCCCCCCTCCCCCATTTTATATGGCCTTGGATGCCCCTGCCCAAAACCGTCCAGTATATCTACCGGAGGGTTAAATCTGTTGTATCTTTGTTATTGTTGTTGCTGTTGTTGTTGTTATTTTGGGGGATATAAAACATTGCTTGTGGATATCGATTTCGCTACAGGGGAGGAGAATTTGTGGGCAAATAGGGTAGGGTATATGCAGACATGTTCCCTTATTACCAAAATGATCTATAAAGACTCGTAAATCGTACTTCAACTTCATATTTGTCTTTTTATTTTCCTTTTTCTTTTTTTTCTTTTTTCTTTTTTTCTTTTTTCTTTTTTCTTTTTTCTTTTTGACTGGGAATGGGGGAGGGGGAAAGTATGGACATGTAATTATTCATATACAATATGCTCCATGAATATAATTTGTTTTATGTTATAGAGGGGCATTGTTACTTCTGTATTTAAATAGTATAGAGGCATATAACATTTGAGCAGCAACAAACCAATTTGATTGACATGTCCAAGAATCTCCTCGTGGGGACTGCTGGCTTGCCAAGCTGTCAACAATTATCGGTTGATGCCTGAAGTGGCTATTATTTGCAATTGCATAATATATACCAAAAGGGGGTGCGGGGATAGGCCTACCTACTACCAAGTTTCTACATGCCTTGGAGTTTATAATATCTATCACTTGAATCTAGGTCTCATTTATTTCACTCATGACCTAAACTAAATTGGTTTCTTCAACTAAACATTGCTTGTAGATATTGATTAAAGTCCAATTTAAGAGAAGGGGAAGGGGAAAAAAGCACTGACAGATCCCCCCCCCCCCCTTTACCATAAGATTTTAAATTAGTTGCTTAGACTCATCTGTTTTCCATCAAAATATTGCTTGCACTAAAAAACTTTTTAACGCCGGAGGGGGGGGGGGGGGGGGGGTGAATGAACATTTCATGGCGGAAGGGTGTGGTTCAAGTTCTAAACCTCATTATTCAGTATCTTAAATTGTTGGACTTATCATGACTATCACTTGAAACCATTTAATGTATCCCGGGTAGTCAAAATGGCTTTTGAATGCTTATCATCGGGTTAACAGGCACATTTATATCATAGCAACAGTGTCAGGGTGGCGGGGTACACAACGTGGCAACAGAAGGGTGTGGGTGCAAGTTATGAACTTGAGCATAAATCACTTGAAATCAGATCTACTATTGGACCAATAGTCTGTTTTGGTTTCTGTAATATCATCTGTTGCTATAAAAGCACATTTATATCATATCATGATCATAACAATAATAAAGAGTTATTTATCGATAAAATATGATAAAACTTCATTATCTGACATCACACTAGGTATTAATATATTCATCTGCGCGCCGATAGCAATTAACAGTGAAATATTTGATTCTACACCTCACAATGACACCGTTGCTAGGGAGAAGGCAGCCCTTAGCAACCAATTTTTCACTCTTAAAGGGCCCTGCAACCAAACGCAACCCAAATGCAAGTTTTTTGCTGTTGATGTGCATGGATGCATACAACTAATATTCTGTTATTCAAACATCTAGATATGTTCCATAGATTTGTAAATGTTTTTTGAAATATTTTTTTCAACCTCCTAAGCTCCACCCTAAAAAAATCTCGTTCCTGCAGTGATATCATCTGTCAATCATCAGTCAGCTAAACTAACATTCTACAATAGACAGTGGAACTTCCCCCAGCTCAGCATATGCTCACAATAGAATTGCATGCTTTCAAACAATACCTCCTCATTACCATCCTTTTCCTGGCAATCCTACAGCATGTCTGACGTAGCAATTACTGTGTAGGCATTGTATGGTCTATTAAAACAGATGGTTACTCTGGCAAAGTTACATACCACTGTCTCTCCTTAGCTCACTAATGATTGACAGATGATGTCACTGCAGGAATGAGATCTGGAGCATTTTCTTTTTTAGTGTGGAGCTTAGCATGTTTGAGAAAATGATTTAAAAAAATATTCAAAAATCTATGAAACATATTTAGACGTTTGAATAACAAATTATGAGTTGTATTAGTAGGGTATCTAAGAGGGGTATCCGTGCACCCCCCCCCCCCTCCCGGACTAAACGAAACCAACTTTTTTAACTTCTTCATAATATGCTTAAAAACATTCAAGATGTTAACAAGAAAAAAAAGTGGCCCCGAATAGGGAAAATCAAGGGGGCGTCAAGCTGGTCAAAAAATGCCCTTTTCAAATTTTGTTGAGAGGTCCTTTTGTACTATCGTCACATTTTGACCTGGAACTTTATGTATGGTCATCAGATTGGTATGAAAATTGGTAGCGTTATTGCCAGTACTGTTCTACACATTTAGATATAAAAAATATATCCATATCAAAATGTATGTTGCCATGGCAACAGTTATCATGAATGAAAATCTAACTAGAATAGAAGAATTTCATATTTTTTTCAAAGAAAATTGCTTCGACATGAAAACAATCACTTCAGTATGAGTTTGATACAATATTCATGGTGTTTAATGACATTAGCCTATCACTTTGAAACATATACAAAATATATTGATAAAAGGAACTCAATTGCATATTGGCATAGTAATATGTTATGCGTATTACAAACCTATTGTTTTCGCGTATTTTTCAAGAATTCGCAGTCTTTATGCATTAAAGTAGGTATTTAAAGAAAATCACAAATATGGCAATTAATGTATCACTAGAAACTGGGAAGCTTACAGATGGCAATCGTATAAGTTTTATGTCAACTGCGTATCTGATGATTATAAAAACACAAATAAAAGCTCTTCTCAGCATCTGGAATACCCGAGGATTCGCCAGAAATATAGCGATGTTATGATGTCGTCACACTCGGGATCGATCCTGCTTAAGCAGACGACGTCCTATAATGAATGAACGTAATTGCAATGCAAGTATTTATCAAATTATAAAGAGCTTGGTGTATATAAACATGACCTTATTTCACACCATTATAAAGGGAACGTGAAACTGATTCTGATAGCTAAAACCGTTTGATTGTAAATACACAGGAGAAGGGTCAATGATCAATGAAATAAACCCCACTTTCAAATTGAAAAGCCCTCCGAATAATAGCAGGATGGTATTCGTTCCCGCTTGAAACGCCGAACATGCCCCGGTGCAAGCAGCTGGAAATACAATGGCGTCTTATTTTGTTTACAAGTGACTGCTTCCTTTATTTTTTTAACGCTGCATTTTTCATCAAAATAATACCATACACGAAGTTAAGAGTGAGGCAACAGACTAACATTAAGACTGACGCTAGTGAAGGAAGAGAAATAAGTGAAGAGGAGATGACAAAATTGGCTCTGAAAAATGTCTAAGATGTTATGGGACATCGTCTGCTTAGACAGGACTGGTCCATGGTGTGTCGAGGAGCTCTTCAGCTGCTATATCGGGGGCTGTATTTTACCGTTTTATAATTGATAATAATCATTACTTCAAATGTCTCCAAGCGTTGAATTTGGATAACCTTGTTTAATTTTTGCCATCTATGCAATAATAAGTATTAAGCCAATATTTAAAATCATTAAAGTTCCACTTTAAGAATACGGACAGCTTCATTTTAACCTGCAACCCTGTTTTGTGATAATCTGATTATAATAAAGCTTGATGTTGATGTGTGTTCCGATATGTCACTCATTTTGACACATGTTATAATATCTGTTGTCATGACAACCATTGCTAAGAAGGACGTATTACGGTATCTAAGAGGGGTATCCGTGCACCCCCATGACTAAATGAATGCGAGTGCGTGAACGTGTTTGAGTGAAAGTGCGGGAATTATGAATATTTAGATAGGAGATATTTTTTAAGCGAAGCTTTAAAAGAACAAAGAGATGACGAGTGTTTAATATCGTCAGGTAAATCATTCCATACATCTGGGCCGTGGTGTCTTATCGTTTTATGTGCTAGGAGTAATATAGGATTCGTTAAGTGGAGATCGGATGAATGGCGTGTATAGGATAAGTATGTAGGTCTTTATTGTACATAAACATATTTCAAAAAACTGTGGTATAGTGTTTGCAGAAAATTTGTACATAAATATTGCACTTTGAAAAGTATGAATATCAGGAATTTTCAAGGTCTTCAAATTGTAGAATATAGGATCCGTATGGGCTATAAAACGTGAATGAGTGCAGATACACAGTGCTTTCTTTTGGAGGCGTAAAATTGTTTATATTATCGTCGTATTACTATTTCCCCATACTATGTTACAGTATGATATATGCGATAAGACAAAAGAATTATAAAGTATGAATAATGATTTTTGTGAAAGATAATATTTCAGTTTGTGTAAAATTCCTATACCTCTAGACACTAACGTGCTGAATGATGGATAGCGAAGAAGATGCATGAAAAGCATAGAAGAACAATAAAATCAAACAACAGTCAGCAAATGAATTGATGCAATACTTACAGAGAATCGTGCTATTTAACTTGTAAATGATATTTTTGGCTGGAAAATATCAAGTCATCTACTTTTTTCTTCAGAAAAATAATGAAGCTTACCAACGAAAGAAAATTCTGCCTCAAGATATGAGTGAGGACTTCTGCCATCACAACTATCAAATTTGATTTTCATCTGCGAGGAATCCAAGTAGATCGGATCGATCACAGAAGATATACTGGATATGGTAAGTAACTCCTCGCTGTTGTTGCGATTTATAAAGGTTATCCTGTTATTTGATGGAATCTGAAGAGCTAGGAAGGTAGTTGTCAGGATGGTTCCTTGAGGACTAGATACGTTGACTTCACAGGTATAATCACAGTTTCCAAATGGATCGGGAGAGTTACAAAATGGTTCAGAACTGTTGAACTGCAACGTCACTTGGGGAGTTAATGGAGTTAGCGTGATGTAGTTACTAGTGGATGTGCCTGGAAGAAGAAATAAATAAGTGATATACATGTAAATACTAAAATCGGAGGAATAAACAGCATAGTTATAGATATCAAGGTTCTATATTACTGATAAATGAAATATAGCATTTCATTTCATTTCATTTCATTTATTTCCACTTCCAACAATATAAAATACATAGGTTTACATCGTACATAGCAAATCAATGAAACTTACAATTATTGTTTACAGCGTACAATATAGACATAGAAAAACCAAAACCAAACTAGGTTGGTAGCGGAGGGGACTGCTAAAAAGCTAGGCTTGTAGATTGCAGCCCCCGATAACTTATAATTGCAAAATAGTGTATCGTTGAAAAGGGAACATATTTGCACATGAATCGGATAAACAAAACATAACAGGAGTGAAAGAGACAGAAAAGGAAGGGAGAAAAGAACGAGAGAGGGTAGGGCTCTTACCAAGGGACACACACAACACAACACAGACCGACCAGAACACGGATGACAGCATAAATTGAATAGGAACGTAATCGTGTACAATGTTGTTTGAAATAATTTGAAGAAGATTGAGGGATGATGAGTTTTAAAGAGCCGAGGTTTGAGAACAGTTACTCAGAAGAATTGTTTTCAATTTAAATTTAAAAGAGTTTAAACTAGGGGCATTCTTGATGCTATTATCAAGAATAGTCCAGAGCTTCGGGCCTGTGAAAGTAAAGATGGATTTAGAGAGCATAGTTCTAGTTAATGGCAGATGAAATTCGTCTGATTGTCGAGTGGGGTATTGATGTATAGTTTTGTTTTTATTGAATATTATATTGAAGATTGAGGGTAAAGCATTATTATTCAATTGGTACATAAACTGACCGAGATTATAGCGATATAAGTCAGATATCTTCAAGATTTTATTTTCTATAAATAAGACATCAGTATGGGATCTCCATGAAGTGTTACAAATAACACGCATGGCTTTCTTTTGTAGAAGCAATATTCTATGAAGATAAGAATTGTGTGTATTTCCCCAAACAATAATACCATAATTTAGATAGGGTAAAATTAATGTCGAGTAGAGCATTAGTAGTGAATTAGTTGGCAGAACAAATTTAACCTTATTTATAATTCCTATATTCCGGGAAATTGTTCGGCAAATTGTATCAATGTGTACTTTCCATGAGAGTCTATCGTCTATTGTCAAACCTAAAAATTTCATTGAAGAAACGACTTCAATATCAGTACTATCTAATTTAATGTTATGTGGCAAGATATCTATAGAATTGCTAAAGAGCATACATTTTGTTTTTTGTAAATTTACTGACAACTTATTGGCTCTTATCCATTGTAACAATTTGTCTAATTCAATATTTAGGGTATTAATCAAAATATCAGGATTTGGATGTGAGAGGAGCACATTAGAGTCATCTGCAAATAACATAAAAGAGAGGATATTAGATGAGTTATGGATATCATTGATATAGATTATAAATAAAAGGGGGGCCCAGTAAACTACCCTGCGGAACACCACAGTTTACATCCTGCATAGAAGAACATTGGTCATTTATACATACAAATTGCTTTCGGTTTGTTAGATAGTTGCTGAACCACCCCAAGGCCTTGCCACGAATTCCATAATTGTTCAATTTGTAGAGAAGTATTTTATGATCTATGGTATCAAAGGCCTTGGAGAGGTCCAGGAAAACGCCCACAGTATGATTTAATTTATCAATAGCTCTTGTAATTTTTTCGACAAAGGCAAGCACAGCATGGGATGTATTATGCCCTCGGCGAAAGCCAAACTGAAAATCAGAAATTATGTTGTTTTTATTAAGGAAATTTAGAAGTCTTTTGTATATTATTCTTTCCAGAATTTTTGAAAGAGCGGGTAGAAGATAAATTGGTCGAAAATTACAAATATGACATTTTTCTCCTTTTTTGTAAACCGGAATAACCTTGGAAATCTTCATACAATCAGGAACAACACCGCTAGACAAAGACAAATTAAATATATGCACCAACAGGATCGACTATGTAATTTATGACGTTTTTCAATAAAATGTTATCAATACCATCGTGTCCAGTACTCTTTTTATTTTTCAAATTGTGAACTATATCTATTAACTCATTTCTATGTACAGGGACAAAAAACAGCGAATTGGGATTTGGCTGGTGTATAAAATCTGAAAATTTCTTTTGCGTTGGAGGAATATTTTTTGCAAGATTATGTCCTATCTGAGAAAAATATTGGTTGAATACATTAGCTATTTGTACTGAATCGTGGATTTCTACATTGTTATGTTTAATATTTGTTACACGTGATTTATCGTTATTCTTATTAATAACACTATTTATGATTTTCCATGTTTTACTAATATCGTGTTTAAAGAGAATCAACTGATTTTGAAAATATTTCCGTTTTTCAATTCGTAATATTTTGGTGAGAATATTTCTGTAAGTAGTATATTTACGGTGAGACTTTACAGAACGCTGAATTTTGTTGGCGTAATATAAGTTGTTTTTTCGATTTATTGATCTTAAAATTGATTTAGTTATCCAAGGAAGTCTTGGGCTCTTTTTATAATTAGAGGATTTTATCACTAATGGAATATGCCTATCTAAATGGGACATGAAACTCGTCATAAAAGTATTGTAAGCTGTATTTGTATCGTGCGAACTATAAACATCAGCCCAATCAGCACCTTCAAGACTTGCTTTCAATTGCGCTATTTTATTAGGTGTTATTCTTCTAAATCTTTCCGACGGGATATCTTTTTTATTAAAACTACAAGGACTTCGTGAAAAAATTGGGTAGTGATCTGATATGTCAGATAAAACAATTCCTGATTCAGGTAAAGGAATAACATTACAAAAGATGTTATCTATGAGGGTTGCTGTTTGGTTGGTAACCCGAGTTGGTTTAGTAATTAAAGGTAAGAAGGATGCAGAAAACATGGTATCCAAAAATTCTTGTGAAGTATTAATAGAAGAATTAGATATATCTATGTTAAAGTCTCCTATAATATAACAATCTTTGTTTGTAAATAGAGGATTGTGCAATAAATCTTGCAGATATTCTAAGAAGTCATGAATATTTGAATTAGGAGGTCTGTAACATACCGTGATCAAAATGTTCTTGGAATTTGGTACTCTAATTTCAATGACAATTGATTCAGCAATTTCAGTCATACAGTTAAGATCACTATGAATAAAATAGTCAAAATGTTGTTTAATATAGAGAGCTACCCCACCTCCCCTTCTATTAATTCTATTATTCTCTACGAAAGCATAACCGGGGAGTGAGTATGAGCTAGCAGATTCTTGAGTTAGCCATGTTTCGGTCAAAGCAATTATAGAAAATGAGTGACCAGGAGTATCCATTAGAAAGCGCAAGTTATCAAAGTTACAATTCAAACTTCTAATATTCAAGTGCATTAAAGAAAATGTAACAGGTGTTATTTCAAGAGATTTAAACTGATTCATAGTAAAGTAGTTTGAGCTTATATAGTTGTTATCCGTATCTTCATTTAAGTCAGTAGCTAGAGTATTAATTCTTTGAGATGCAAGATTATCAAAATGAGAAGAATTACAATTATTATTTGGAGTACTAGTATTAGGTCTAAACAAGCCGTAAAGCTCATCATCGCTCAGTATATTGAAGGGAATGTTATCAGCCATAAAGTATCAAAGTAAAACACGGAATGGAGTAAGTCGTTCCTAGTACGGACAATGATCGTGTGCGTGTGGGCAAGGCAGTGACCTGTGAAGAGATAGAAGTCGAAAGAGAGAATAAATTAGAACAGTTACAATACAAGGAAGAGGCTACACATAGAGAAACATTGATACATAGATACAACTGGTAAACATTTGGGCACACACGCCATTTCGTGTGCATAAATGAACTACCAAGCATACTTCAGTGAAGCATGCATGGACATGGATGAGCTCCCATGCATAATTATGAAACACGTTAGGAGGTCCACCCTGACAAGAGACCGGCTTCCAAAGAGCAACCAATCCCAAATCAGGGTGGGCCTCCCAAATGCAGGTGAAAATACGGAACGTGATAAACCAAACATCACATGCTACAGATATACACTAACTTGTAAAGGTAAAAATGTCATTGTAATGCAGTGAAAATAGACTGAAGAGCTGTTTAAACGGAATTGCATCACCTGGGTGGGATATTACGTAAAAGGAATTGCCAAATTACCTCTATATGCAAAACAAAAGGGATTCAGTCATTTAACATATTCCATGAACAAAATTATTGCTTATGTTGAGATTTATGAAGAAATCAACAATCACCATTTCCCAGTGCCATTAGAGAATTTAAAAAAATATATTTTAAACAGTCATTTTCAATGATTCTAGAAGAACTTTTAGCCTGTGTTCAATTTCATAGGAGACACAAAATAAACAACAACAAAAAAAAATCCAGGAAATCTGACTTTTTAGAACTTAATTTTATCAACAATGTATTACGTTCAAACCAGCCAATTAGTCAATAAATCAAATGTGTAGCGTATACCAGACATAGTTCCTCACTGCATGCCCTGCAAAGTACATATAAAGACACATTTATTTCACATTCCTTAGTGGCTAGATTTATCCACAATCTTGAAAAGAAGTGGATATAATATTGAGAACTTCCATAAACAATGATACCTACAGCATGCCGCATTAAATGCCTTTCAGTGAATTATATGGTATGAAAATACAGTTGAACTGCAAAATTCTAAAGGTAACAGTAAGTACTGGCAGCAAAAAAATGCTACACAGTCTGTACAAAGAACATTACATTTCGATGTTTGAAAGAACCTGTTGGTCGGAACACCACTTGAATTTTGCTTATTGTTTTTGGTTTTATGAGTAAGTTCTTTTCAAACAAAGAGGGATCTAATTGATAACAAAACACTGTCCAATAATTTCTTTTGTTTTAGGAAAATGAATCTCCTTTCTTCTTAAATTTCAAACAAGCTTTTTTTTTTTTTTTTTTTACACTTTCTAGTAGTATAACCACTGTATAACTTTGTTTACTTTAGATATGTTAGATAAATAATTTGGAGATAAATAATGTATACGTGCAGATTTTTTAATGAATAAACAATCAAAATACCGAACATTGGTAGAATCTGCAGTTTGTCACATTAGAAGCATTACTACACAGTTCAATCAGATATTGGCAGTACAAGAACAAACATATCATCTGAGAGTAGAACTACAGCTACTTTATAAAGAGGAAATAATCTACAACTCATTACATCTCAGAGTACTTTAGAGCTTAAAAAGTACTGATAAAAAGACTTTGTGTGTCTTGACATCAACTCTTAGGATTGTTAAGTTTTGTATAAAATAGAAAATCCCCATCAAAGCTTTCTTCGGTTCAAACAATACTAATGATGTTGCGAGGGGGAAAGGGGAGGTGTGACAACCTCATTCAAAATTCTCTGTCAGAAATATTGAATTTGTAGAGTCTTGTTAAAAAATTGCAAAAAATTATGACAGTTATTGGATTGTTGAAAACAGTTATTGGATTGTTAAAGACAGTCCTGCCTAGTTTTTTTTTTTTTGCCAGTTTTTTTATGTAACATCCCCCACTCAAAATGGTCTAGTCATGACCCTTGAAAACAGACTATTCAATAAAGTACAGAAATATAATATGTAAAATATTCAAATATCACTCAATTCCCTATATACTTATAATTATTGAGATTACATAATACCTACTTCATAAACGTATCAGAAGATCTGCCCTATTCTAATATTGAGTTGTATAGTTAAAGGCAATCCAACCTTGGTAAGGAGATGATTTGTGTGAAAGCAGAAAAATAAGAAAAAAAATAAGATGGTGAAAGTTTGAAAGAATTTGGACAAGGAATAAGAAGATATGGATATTTGTTTTAATGAGATCACTACATCTATGCAAATCTCAAATTGGCAATTTGGTGAGTCATTTGAGACATACTGGCGTATAACTCTTCCGTTTGTCTACACAAAGATATCATTAATTCGCGGTTTTCCCCGAAGCGCATTAACTCACTGGGACAGCATTCAAAACACATTGTCGATAGCATATTGCTATCAGTCCTCACGAAAGAAAAAGATCCTACCGAGTAGTACATTTTGATAAAAATGAAATTTCAGTCATTTTGTGTCTTGGAGCAAATGGGGAAGTTGTCCGCCACTTCATCACAGTGGCATTATCTGTTCGGCCAATTTGAAATTCCCATATGCATAGTGATTACAAATTTCCAAAATTCATAACTTTCTCAATGCTACAGAAAAACAGAAACAAGAATCATAATGACTACCACTACTCAATTTCAGACAACAAAGAGATGAATTATGAAAACGAGTGCTATAAAAATTCCAAATTGGAAAATAATAGCAAGAATTACAATATTATTTTGTACCTCTATACATTGTTTACCATCTCATTTGCAAAACAACACAATAATATAATACTGTTAAGGATATATAACGAAATTTGGAAAATGATATTACAGTATTTTGCCCTTGAGACCCTAATGGCACACTTGTCTGGCACACATTTCAGACAAAGATAATTCAAGTAGAGTCATATTATCTGTTATATGAGGGTAACAGCATGTGCTTCATATATGATGCATTAAGAACCACATATACTTCACCGCAAAAACATGCAATTAAACACATGCTTTGCAAGAATAATGTTATTTTTACGAAAATACCTAAAAAAGACTTTTGAACCTTCCTCAGTTTCAAGATTTTTTTTTTTTTTTGTTATTCCAATTTTCCAATTGGAATGGTGTTTACTTGCAAATGGCCACAACTATTTATGATACAAATTTATAAACAAGCATAAACTATATAACCTGTCAGAAAAGATTGAAAAAATGCATGGTTATGCAGAACATGCTATATTACAAAATACAAATGCATCTAATATAAATGTTATCTTAATTCTTATTGGAAAGATGATAATGCTATACTTCTCAAAGACCCTAGACTTGAAAAGCTACCTGTTTGCAAATAAGAATACAAAGTACCAGTGTACTTAAGCAGCATTTCGATGTTTTAGTCATTCTGTAATAGATATGTTTATATTTTGTATCTAAATAAATGATAGAATGCACTTTGTTCTTGCATTGATCATGATGACTGAAAAGATCCAGAATTCACCTCACTCTGTTAATACTACAAAACTGAAAATAAAAATATGTAGTATGCCAGAAAAGGGTCCTCTTGTGATATTCCACAAAAATACAATTGAGATATTTGTCACAGTCCATTTGCCATCAAAAGCAGACATTTGATGATACTCAAATTCTTATCAAATACTTCTTTAGCAGAGATATATGTAAAGAAGCAGCATGTAACTTTCACTAACGCATTGTAATAACATGTGATAACCAAGACCAATAATATACATATAAATTGTTCAAAATAATAAAGCAGCTGTATTGTGGCATCATTTGCCAAGTCTCATGATTTCTTTTTATTATCTTTTTTCTTACCAAATGGGTCTATAAAATTCATGGCATAGTTTAGGATTCATTCAAACTAATTACATAACCTGTCTCTGGTCATAGCTTACGACTGGATTTTTGCTAATGCATTTTTATAAACCACACATGTAACATAATGCAGGAGACAGAGTAACATAATTACCTATGAAATTATATAAAAATATAAAATGCTTGTTTTATATCAAGCAAACCAAAACAATCTGGTAATATGGGCAATGAATTAATTTCATTGTGACGTGTCTTATATTTTTCCTGTACCACAAGAAATAAGGGGGCAATTAAACAACGACAAAGTAGTACATGTTTTATGAAATTCTGTTAAAATCTATTTTGTATTCAGCATTTCAATTTCAGAGTAGCATTTATTTTCTTCCATTCATTCCCCCCACATTTTTCAGAGTATTTAATATGTGTATAATTATTAGCGTTATTGTAATTTAAACGCAAGGTGAAGTAATACAAGGAAGAAGACTTTCAATCTCTTTTAGCACGGAGCTTGTCATAAGCGGGTCCGCTCGCTATTCATAAGGCCGCTATTCATAGAAAACCGCTATTCATTTAACCCGCGTTATGAATAGCGGTCCTTATGAATAGTTATGAGTAGCGGTCCTTATGAATAGCGAGGTAATTATTTTGTCTACGGTTTGCTCGCTATTCATAAGGACCGCTATTCATACAAAACCGCTATTCATTCAGTCACGCGTTATGGATAGCGGTCCTTATTAATAATCTGTCATGTTATACTTTAACGTATTCTCATCACAATTAAGTTGAATACACAGAAAACTGAATCAAACATGGATCTTGAATAATTGGCTTATACTAATTTCATGGAAATGAGAGATTTTAAAATGCCACGAATTTCTGGTAGTTCCGTTACCAAGGTATATATCACAACATAATTAATGTAAGTAGAAAATTTCTGGTATGAAAGGGTTCAGGTGAAATAGTGAGGACCGTCTGCAGATTATTAAATGTCAGAAGGGGGCTAAATTAGTACACAAACTAAAAAAATGTGAGCTAAAACTTTCTGATTTGCAATTCCATTACCGTGAAATTGCCCCATTATACAGCCATGGAAAAATTATTAGACCAAGAGTGGTTACTGATAGTGTTATTATTGTGGTAAGAAGGAAATAAAATATCATAAAGCAATGTATAATCGCTGGAATTTGGTATTCGTTCAATGGAATACAGAGACAAATCATTTTCATAATTTTGTTGCATATTATAATACCCTTATTACAGAAGCTTGGTCTAATAATTTTTTTCCAGGGCTGTATACACAATGTGTTTTATTTAACCTATGGCTTATTAAATAAACCCCGTACATAACAAATATTTTGTACAGGATTCAAGAACACATTCTGCTGGTGTCATTTGTCTCTCGAATAGGACCTATTATATTTCCCCAAAATGTAAGCATAATATTCTCGATTATAACGCCCACTCGCAATATGCATCAATCAATCAGACATTACATTACAATGCTTTCTCTGAAAGCATACCATTCGGAATAATAACATATGCTGTTGCTATTCTCAAAACAGTAGCCTTCATCTAGATTGGAATACCGAGAATACAATGTTAATGTGCAAGACGTCACTTTCTAAGGGCAAAATGCGCGTTTTGGCCGTCCTCGATATGTAATCATTCAATAATATTTTAATGTATGGTATGGAATTAATAAATTTAAGTAGTAATTTCATAAATTGTCATTTTCATACAAAACGTACTTTGGGAATTAGCGAGAATTGTATAATCATTTTTTTCCCTACATGTTCGGCTTGCGATGCCGAATTTACTGTAAACATGGGCGTATCAACAAATTACAACGCAATACGCTGAAATGCATACAAGATGAATGCTTACATATAACAGGTGTGCTGATTGCAAGGAGCCAACCCCACAGCAAAATGTGAAGACGAAAAGCCATTTTACATCACATCAAGAATTTAATGTCCAGCTGATGATACGAATGGTGAATATTGCTTGAAAGACACGATAGCCAACAGGAGATGTAATCTCCCATCAGCGCCGAGGTCCGCTGCCAAGGAATCAAATGAACTCTGCACGCGCGATTGATCACCACCGCGTTATGATAATTTCATTGCCGATAAAAACCCTGGAATATCCTGTTCAATGAAAATGGGGTTTTTCACGAAGAACTTGTCCTTCACCAGTGCCAGTGGCGTATCTTCTTGCAGGACCAGGGGGCCAAAATCTGAAAAATCTCTTACAAGCAAGCAGCGGCGTCGCTAAAATTGCTGTCGGCATAAAAAAAGGAGGGGAAAAAAAGAAATGGAAGAGGAAAGAGAAATGGAAAAGGAGAAAAGAGAAAGGAGAACGGAAAATGGAAAAGAAAAATGGGAAAACAAAGGAAAACAAAAACAGCGAGAAAAGAAGGAAAGAAAAAGAAGGAAAAACTGGTCAATTTTTTACTTTCTCGCTTCGCTCGCTCTCAAAAACACAGTAAAGTTAATATTCGGGCAAAAGGCGTTCCCCTTCAGAAATGGGCAGAGCGATATTCGGGGAACCAACGCTTCATATTCCGTCCGGCAGCGAGGTGCCAGAATATCCACATATCATGAGCACCTTTATGAATAGTTATATATTTTTTATCTACTAAACTTCCCTTTTCTCTTTCTCCCCCTCTCTCCCACTTGTTATTTATTTTTTATGTTCCTCTCTTTATCTACCTCTTTCTCTCTCTCTCTCTCTCTCTCTCTGCCTCTCTGTCTATCTCTGTCTCTCTGTCTCTCTGTCTCTCTATGTCTTTCTCCCTCTCTTTCTTCTATGCTCATACTCCTAATTCATATTTTTCTCTTCATGTTACATCTCGTGCTACATATATTTTGAAATGTAACTATTTGTCTTCGTCAGATGGCGTCCCTGTATGCATGAATCTAGAGTACCTATATAAAGAGAGTAGCGACAACTCATGATTTGAACGCCATTTTGTTTCCACTGCTATGCAACATTTCTTTTCAATTCCGATGAGCACCTGGGTGTTCTCAATAGAAAGAATTCAAACGCCATTTTGTGTCCAGAAAAGTCAGACGTCCATGTCGCTACTCTCTATATAAAGGTACTCTACATGAATCATTGAAATATTATGTATACAATATATACGCACACGTTGTTTTAAGCACACAACGCGCGTCAGAGTGTGTCCATCAGGTGTCCATGCAGTCGAAACAGAGTTTCCCAGTCCATGACTATAGTTTCCTCTGTTGGTGCTTACACTTACAGAAGACTGAATATGATTATCACTGATTTTTATATTTTTCAACACATTCCACCACTCGGATTTCTTAGAACTTTTTACATGTTATAAATAAAAGTGCATTAGTAAGATGATAAAACAGTTGTAATACTTTCTGTTGCAGGTAGTGGGAGGTTCATCCCTTTTTTTCCACGAAATGACTGTACTATTATCATTCTTCCACTCATGTAACGTCCTTAAAATTCACGAACTCTTTACGTATAGCCTAAAAAAAATCATGTTTCAACTCACAGAGCTTGAACTTCATACCCCTGTATCTTATATGTTCGTCTTGAATTATTCATTTCCCCCATGAGCTCCCCCAGACACACGTAATCCATCCGATGGCTCCCTAGTTATGTACTTCACCCTCGGCTTCCCCCTTTCATTTTAATTCTTTTTTTTTTAAAGTGTTTTCTTAAATCATCTCTCATATGTAATAATGTCAAAGACTAGCTTTTTACTAGATTTCCTCATATTTCAAGCCAAATGTGTTTCTGTATGTCCACTTGCATATTTTCTTTTGTTTAAAGTATTCAAGATGCGTTGTTTTCACTATAGTATTGTAATAATACACTGATCATTGTTTACGTTCCATTTATGTGATATGATATGAAATATGAAATAAACTGAAACTGAAAACAAAGAGAAGTGGACAGAGAGAGAGCTGAGAGACTGTATACAGTATAGCTTTTAGTGAGAGAGAAGGAGAAGAAAGATAAAGGTGTCCATGTGCATGCATGTTCAAATAAATGTTGTAATTTTTTAACTTAAAAGTTTAATCATTGACGAATGAGTCATTTATGTACAACTGACTTCGCAAGCTGAGGGAAAGTCCCGTTGAATAACACAATATTATTCCTCTTTCATTTTCTTGATAAAGTAAATAACGTTGAAGCTTAAAGCTTAAAAGTAAACTCTTTGCATTAAAAGCAGGTACCTAGGTCAGTTTTCTCAAAAGTTCACGCCTCTTAATATGGGGTAACCTCGCTAGTCATAAATACCGTTTTTCATAAGGACCGCTATCCATAACGCGTGACTAAAAATTAATAGCGGTTTTCTGTGAATAGGTGTCCTTATGAATAGCGAGCAAAACCATAGACATATTACCTCGATATTCATAAGGACCTCCATTCATAAGGACCACTATTCATAACTATTCATAAGGACCGCTATTCATAACGTGTGTTGAATGAACAGCGGTTTTCTATGAATAGCGGTCCTTATGAAAAGCGAGCGGATCCCCTTAAGAACTCATGTATCAGCGCTGATCGTCATTATTTTATGACATAACATGTTACAAATTTAAATACATGTATTCCTGTGTTCAATTCAAAGTGATTATAGGCACTGGCATAGACAGGGGCCACCGGGGGCCATGCCCCCCCCCCCCCTATTCAGCCACTAAAAAAAAAGCGAGAGCGAAAAAGCGGGGGAAGTGAGAGAAAAAGGCCTAAAAAGGCACTACAAGCCGTTATCTGGCTCTCAAAATTTGCCAAAACGTCAAGGTTTTCGCGCTTCGGGGGAAATAACTCTCCTCTCCCTGCACCCACCACTGTTACCATGGGTGTCGATCCCGGGGGGATGGGGGTATATATCCCCAAAAATATTTTGAGGTGGGGGATGGCCTGATTATCACCCCAAATATTTTTGGATAAAATAAATAATTATGATGCATTAACTTAAACTAATAATTATTTAAACTCATGATGTTTGATCTTGAAATATCACATTCAATAATGATTAGAAGAAAGGAAATTAGAAATGCCATAATTTCAATGCGAATATATCGAGGAAAATTCGTTCACTCGCATTGTTTTTCTCAATTAAGGGGTTCCGTCCATTGTCGTAGATCCTTTCTTTTTCATTAAAACCATTCCCTGATGTAGGAGGGGGATATCCCCTCCCATCCCCGCTCGGTCTCTTCGTCAGTGGTGTATCTAGGGGGTCAGGGGAGCACGTGCACCGGGCAGCACTTGAAGGTGGTGCAAAAAGCGCAAAGGAGAGAAAGAAAAATAGGGGAGTGAAGGAAAATCATAATCTTTACGGCTTTTTTTAGGCTTTTCGCGCTGGAAGTGGGAAACTCCCCCTCCCTGCACCCACCCCTGTTACATACAGTGCAGTATTACGTCCAAATAACTGAAAAGCAGTCAGGGTGTCGAACTATAACTTTCCGCCTAAAAATTGTTTGCTACGAGCCGTTTATTTTTCTCTCAAATTTGCTAAACACGTCAGAGCTTTTGCGTTTCGCGCGGGAAGGGGGAACCCCCTCCCCCTCCCTGCACCCACCCCTGTTACATACAGTGCAGTATTGCGTCCAAATAACTGAAAAGCAGCCAGGGCGTCGAACTAACTTTCCGCCTTTAAAAAAACGTGTTACGAACCGTTATCTTTCTCTCAAATTTGCTATAAAAACGTAAGAGCTTTCGCGCTTCGCGCGGGAGGGGGAAACTCCCCCTCCCTGCACCCACCCAATGGGAAGCACGCTTTGCGTGCCCCACAACCGCCCCCTAAAATGAAATCCTGGCTATGCTGTTGGATCCCTCACGTCTGGCCCCTCCTATTGAAAAACCCTGGCTACGCCTGTGATTATAGGTCTTAAGTACAATATCATCATCAGGGGCGGATACAGGATTTTCAGAAGGGGGCGCATTTCAGAAAGGGGGGCGCACACTGAGGAACCCTCCGTTTGACGAAGCCAAACGGCCATCTAGGGGGTCCGGGGGCATACTTTGTCAGACAAAACGGGGGGCGCACGCCCCTTGCGCCCCCCACCCCCCTCTGGATCCGCGCCTGATCATGTGAAATATCAAAATAATTTGGAATGACCTATCTAACATAGATTCTGTAAATTGGGAAGCAATACATATGAGTAACTTTATAATCTCAATTCATACTCGTATTCGGTCATTTTATTTCAAACTTCTTCATAAAGCAATTACACTTAAAATTCCAACATAAAATAAAAAAGATTCTCCCAACTGCTCTCTCTGTATTTTTCTGAGCCATAAACTACACTTTTTTATTGAATGTGACATTGTAAAACCAATTTAGAATCAAACGATTGAAGTAATAAAGACATAAATCCCTCTACCTTTGATAAAATGTTTGGTTATCAAGACAATAAATTTGTAAATTACATATTTCTTGTATTGAAATACTATATTTACATTTGTAAAATTCAGAGTAAATCCCGAATTTTCAAGGCTTCAAGGCTAACAAAGAAATTTAATACCGACTGTCAAAAAGGAATGGTAAGCTAACGATACACTTTCGTAAATGGAATTTTGACTCATTCTTTTTATTTTTCTCTCCCTCTCTTATTCTATCTAGATTATATTGTTATTTCATTGTTGTCTTTTAATCAGTAAAACTGAAAAAAATAAATAATAATAATCCTGAGATTTCCCTCTTCCTTGTATAGTGTAAAAGATCAAGACATGTAATAGTCATATTTTTCATTGTCATAGTTCAGTGATCTCTCCATTCAAAGTCAACATTATTTTTGTCATTGGACAAGATATGGGACTCCCTCTTTTAACAGAATACTTTTTTTCATCCAAATGAAATCTTGCACACTTCCTTAGAAGGCACTGGCGTACTGGTGGGGGTGGGGGTGGGGGGGGGGGGGCTTGGAGGGCCGCTGCTCCCCACCCCCCACTGAAAAGAAGAAATTCCACCACCCCCCCCCCAAAAAAATAAAAAATAAAAAATAAAAAAAAAAATAATAATAATAATAATAAATAAATAAATAAAAAAAAAAAAAAAAGTAATATATATATATATAAAAATATAAAAAATAACATTACCTACCGGATATATGACAAAATTAAATTTTCATTTTCAAAAAGTCGATTCCCCCCCCCCCCCTTCGCTATAGTTTTCAGAAATTGGGCCCCATATGCCTATGCTCAGCCCCCTCAAAGGTAACATGACATTTCATAAGAAATGGGAACTTCTCACAGAATTGTCTTTTCATTCGCTATTCCCCGGGACACAAAAGCCTACTAGACCTCTTTGAAATGACAATCTTGAATATTTCGCTCCAAATTCTTGTGTCACGACAGCAGTATAACAACAAACTGTTCTTGATATAAACAGTTAGAATTATTTCAATAACTTGACATCCTATCGTTCTTATGACTGTTCTGAAAAGAAAAATAACAAAGAACTTAAGGGAGTTACTTTTCACGGAATTCATCAACATTTCTTCAACGCGTTTTAGCCTCAACCAAACTGTCTCCGCATGTGCCACCGAGGAAACTATTACAACCCCCTTTCTTAATTCTGTTTTTAAAAAATAGGAAATCATGATTCAGGCTTTGCAAAGTCTTGCAGGCATATTTTGCCCTTTCGTAATACTTTGAATGTTCTTAATTTTGGGTATACAACTCGGACTTTAGACTTAGAGATCAGAATACTAATATTATTAAGGCACGGATGAAAAAATGAAGCCACATTGTCCCCCCTCCCCCTCCATCTCTCTCTCTCTATCTCTTTATTTCTCGCTCTCAGTCTCTCCGAGTCTGAGACATGATTTCCTCCGCATATCAATTATCATGATTCCGATGCACATCATGCACTGAAAAGATGAATTTATCTGATAATGTTTTAGAATTCCCCATAGAAAATGTTTGTTTTAATCACAAATTAAGTTAAACAAAACAAAGACATAAATAAAAACAAACAAACAAACATAATCAACTACAGCATTTGTGTGTGTGTGTGTGTGTGTGTGTATTTGATTAATTAAGTGCTTGAATACAGGCTAGGCTACAAACTTGAAGTGGGGTTAATAACAACTGGCGGAATTGTTTTACCGGTAGATACTAGATCTGGGTAAGTTAAAAAAAGAAACAATGCATAACTAAGATAAAGTATTTATACAGCTATTCGTAAATTGTGAAATATGATCTAAGGTAGATTAGATGTCTAGTTTGTCTGTATTTTCATTTAGTCAGATGGGAGGCATCACTTTCTGTTTGTCCCACATGCTGGATTTTATGTCTGTGGAGTTCGCGCGCGCTGAACAAAATCCCCGCGGCCTCACTTAGCCAGGATTGGCTTCGTGAATGTAAAAAAAAAAAAATTGGCTATACGCCTTCTACATCACGAAGCCAGGCGTTCTTACCCAGCAATCTAATTGCGCACGGGTTAGCAGGACTGGAAAATGCCCTGAAATAACACTTTTCTGATAACTCCCGCGACCGACAGGTCCTTCACCGTTCACCACACCACGAATAGTGGTCATATTGACCACTACGAATACAACATGCAAAAATAGTTGCTATTTTCTGTCGCGTGTAGTAAAGGTATGGGGGGAAAAATAAGATAAATATTTTAAATACTTGCTTTCAAATTCAGCCCTTAAAAATCTCACTCCTACCTCAAATGGCCGTGAGGAAGAACTTTTGATATTTTCAGCAAAATCCAAAGTCAAAATCTTGTCCAAAACCGGAGAAATCCCTGCCGATTTGTTTCGCGATCGCGTGTTGTTTACATACTGCCGATGTCTTAGACTAAAATTTTTGTCCACGAAGAAACTCGGGATCGCAAGCGCACATCGATCTTTACGATCGCGCACACAGAAAATCGGGACTTTTCCGTGTATGCCACAGGGACCGAATTTTTAAGGACAAAACTCTTTGGGGGAGATGTCAGCGCCCGCGGCGACCAGGAAATGTACACATTGACTCCGATAGCTCGTTTCGCGAGAATCAACAGTAAATTACGGATTTCATTTTTGGAAATATCTTTTCCAACATCGGTGAGTTGAATTTATTGTATTTCTTGGATATTTTGTGGTCGGTTTTTGTAAATTAAATGCCGATTTTGAGTGAATGTTTGTGACTTCTGTGCAGTGGTGTTTTAAAAAGTTGAGGTGTATGACTGCCTACATTATACACACGAAGTGTAGGAATGTAGCTATGAGTGTCCTTCACCACAGCGTTTCCTCCTAGGAAAACGTTTAGAATTATAATGTCTTTTTGATCGTACATATTTTTACCAAAAAATCCAAAAAAGATCATAAGAAATTTCCGAGAACTGACCAGTGTTTGTGTGTATCCATGCCTCCTCTTGTCATGCAGATATGGCATGACAATGGATACACACAAACACTGGTGACTTTGTTTTGCCGATATTTCTTGCTTAAAATTGACATTTTTTACATCAAATAATCAAGAATCGAGAGGAATTGGTATGTGAAAATGTGTATGTGACTGTTGCCTTGGCATTGGGCCTGACTGTTGTTAATTTGAACAATTGGTTGGCCTATTATTAGCTTGGACAAAATCCGGCCCCTATTTTGTGGGTTTGCCAATAATTCTTTAAAATTTTACTTTCAATTCTGAATCCCCAAATTTGTGGCACAGTAGGGGTTGAAGAGTCCCTGAATCAGGTAATCTAGCAAATTTAAGAAAATTAAATCTTGCTTAGAGCAATTTTGTTGTCTGTTTTTGACTGCTGCAACAGTGAATGTTGGACACAGTCCCACATAGGCAAGGGCCTATGAGTGGACGGAACCATCACATCACTAATGTGTAGGGATGTTATTAAATTTTGAGATTTTAGATATTAGCCCAATAAATATTTTAATTGGATAGAAGTATACAGGATGGCTATGAGCGAAACTAGAGTAGAGGGTGAATGAGCAGAACTAGAAAGTAGAAGTTGGATTGAACATGATGAAGACATAGAATTTAGAAATAACAAATCATGCAAATGGAGCCAAACTAGAGGGTCTAGTGAGCAGAAGTAGAAGTCGGAATGAACATAGAGTCATACAATAACAAATGGAGTGGAACTAGAGGGTGAATGAGCAAAATTAGAAGTCAGAATGAACATAGAGTCAAACAATAACAAATACAGCCAAACTAGACAGTGTAGCCTGTAGTGAGCAGAAGTAGAAGTCGGAATGAATATATAATTATACACTAACAAATCGAGCGGAACTAGAGTGTGAATGAGCAGAACTAGAAGTCAAATTGAATATATAAAGACATAACATTAAATGGAGCGTAACTAGAGGTTGAATGAGCAGAAGTAAAAGTCGGAATGAGCATACAGTCATAAAATAACAAATGGAACGGAACTTGAGGGTGAATGAGCAGAAGTAGAAGTCGAATTGAATATATAAAGTCATAACATTAAATGGAGCAAAACTAGAGGGTGAATGAGCAGAACTAGAAGTAGAATTGAATATATGAAGTCATAACATTAAATGGAGCAAAACTAGAGGGTGAATGAGCACAAGTAGAAGTTGGAATGAGCATACAGTCATAAAATAACAAATGGAACGGAACTTGAGGGTGAATGAGCAGAAGTAGAAGTCGGAATGAACATAGAGTGTTTGTTTTTTGTTAATTATCGTCTGCTGAACCGAGCTCGGCCGTCGGTGTGTAATTTCATGTACAAATTCCCATTCACACTAACATTATACCCCTAGGGATTAAGAAATACTGATTTCACGGTCGGTGTTGGTGTTGGTTTTTCTAGCTATGGGAAATTCTGCTGATTAGTCATGAGAAATAAAGACAGTAGGCGTCATTTGAAATGTAATTTCATAGGTGTTAAAGAGGTACAGTATTATGTTCATATAGGCCTGATATTAGATCTAGGCCAGCATTTGGTCTAACGTTCGATCTAGAGCACACGGAAAGGAACTACTTTTGCTTTCTAATGGGGTTGAAGGAGTGAATAAAAATTTGTACCTAAAATTTCTTTTTAAGATAGATTTAATAAAAATGACGTTAGATATTCTGTAGTTAAAGACCCAGAGAATCCACATCATTTACCAGGATGAGCTCTAAATCAACATTTACAATACAAAAGTCATGAAATTTCACGGCTAATCTGAGCCAATGCCTGAAATTTGGCTGTTTGCCCTGTACGCACTACGCCATCTGATCCGGCGTCTAGCTGCATTAGCTACCACAGCCTTTTCTGCTGCAAGTGAGAAACTCCAGAGAAATCATATCTAAACTTACTGTTCCTGTCAAGACTATCCATTTCTGTGAAGTTTCTTACCGCACTCTAGATCACATAATTATTTCTTTTAGAATTGCCGGACTACTCGTGTAATTTAACGATATTCTAGTCTAATAATTAAATAGTTCTAAACAAATTTTTTTTCTTCGTTAAAAATGGTGCTGACGCCATTGCCAGTGTTAAGCTATCGATGTGCTTTGTTAGGATATCAGTATCGGCTCCTTAATCTGAACAGCAGTGTTTGAGCATATGTGTGAGTGCAGTGGCCTGAGCCACAGCAGCACGGACTTGGGGTGAGTTTGAAGATTTGTTTGGTGAGTCAGTCTTATTTTTACTCTGTTTACACATATAGATGGACTAGACACGCATCAACAACAAAAATGTCTTCATGTGACCCAAGGTCCCCACAGCAACTACTTAGCAAGCTGGTTCAGATAGCTCTTAGCAAGACTTTGGGATCCTCACACCCTGTTCGTTTGGGTGAAAATGCTGAGGACATTGCCAGGTTTCGCCGAAGGCTCCAGTCCAGACTGTTCAATTCCCTCTTTGGAAGTCTTCCAGGACCCCTGCAACTTAGCTGCTCAGCCAGACATAAGGCCAGGAGATGCAGTCCTAAGGAACAACTTCTTGTTATCATTTTCAGGCTGAGGGAGCAGAGGAGGTTTGATGAAGCTCTGCAAATGGAACTGATCCTGGATCGTCTTTCAAACTTGAGCGGTAAGGAGCCTACACCTATGCACTACGTATATTTTCTGAAAACAACAAAATGTAATCGGTATTGGGATAAACATTGTCAATTTAGCAATGTCAGTGACATTGATTTAACATTCATGAATTTTGGGAAAAGTTTAATTTTCAATCAATTTCATGCTTCTACATTTTCAAAGACATATTTAACCATGAATACTCCATGAAATCAAACTTTACAAATACTTCATGAACCTGTTGTGAATTTCAAGAAGATACAAAAATGTGGGTAGTATAAGCCAACTAAAGCACTGAAAGGGTTGTGGTTCTACATCAATCACTATGAACATGATAACAAAGAGAGCGAACAAAATATACAGCTCCTCATTGTAGCCTCCACAATTGCTCTGGTAGACAAAAAACATCCCCTCATTGCTATTATGTAAAATAAGTAGAACAGGTGAATATGCATGTGACACCTGTTCTACATACTTTTACATAATAGCAATCAAGGGTGTTCTTTTGTCTACCAGAGCAATTGTGGAATGTACAATGAGGAGCTGTATATTTTGTCCGCTTCTTTGTTCGCCATGTTCATAGTGAATGCTGGTAGTCAACTTGACATTTTACGGACCCAGAAAAGTTCCTTCTGTTGATCTTTCTTTTTTTTTTGGGTTACCCCATGAGGTCTCCAAACAATTTCAGCTTGTTGCCCAAAAATCAACTTTGAGCATTTTGCAAAATTTGCATAAATCCAAATGGCCACATGTTTAGGCACAACGCAAGATGTGTTTTCATACAACAGATTTTCAGTACCTTTCTTTTCCTGTGATGCTGGAGCATTTCTGACATAGCATCTGCTATTGTGATTGAGAGTTTATGAGTTGGTATTGTATTAAAACATGCGATGCTATTGTGAGCAGGTGCTAAACTGAGGGATAGGTACATACCAGTGTCTATTGTTTGGCTTGTTTTAGGTGACTGATGATTGACTGATGATGTCATGTGAAGAATCAGACTCCAAAGGATTTTTTTAGGGGCGGGGCTTAGCAGGTAAAATAAAATAATTACAAAAAATATTTATAAATATATATTCAGATCAAATGGTTGTAAATTTTGTGATGTACAGAACAATACACATCATCAAAGATCAACATGTACTTGCATTCCATAGGTCATTTAAGCGTCAATGGACTACAATAATAAAGAGTTATATTGTGGTCCATGCCATGCCCATGGTATGCAATATAAAAATTGGCCATATTTCTATATTTTCTCTTTAAAAAGAACTAATGTTTCTGGGGTTTTTTTTCTTCATGAACAGAGGAAGACAACAAGCTTATGGAATTCCTTGAGAGAGTAATAAAGTTCCTTCTGGCCTTAGCAGGAACCAGGCAGTCCTCTCACAAGTCTGCTATTGGTCACCAGAAACCAAATCTTCCTACTGTTGGTTTGACATCTCAGGAGGTATGTGGAGATCAGTGGATCTAATAAAGTGATCATATATATGATCATATATATGATCAATGCAGAAAATCCAGGTCAAAATACCTGTTAAATGCATTAAGAAAAGTATGGAACAAACATTATGAATGTGACGGACAAAGAGAGTGAAAGAGAGCTGAATGTGCATGTGACACCAGTTCTACATACTTTTACATAATAGCAGTGAAGGGATGTTCTTTTGACTACCGGAACCATTGTTTAGGGTACAATGAGGGGTTGTTTACTTTGTCCACTCTCTTTGTCTGTCTCATTCATAATGAAAAGTGTAACTGATTGTCTAAATTTTCTTTCTTTATAGGTAGCCCAGTAACTTTTCTATGGACTTGTTTATTCTAGTCTTTGTTGTTGTTGTTTTTTTTCTGTACATAGAAATTTTATCTTTGATTTGATGATTTGTTTGTAGGACATGGCTGCTTTACCTGGAGGAGACTGGTTTCATGGTGATGGCAAACACATACTTAGATGTGATGAACATCGCCCATACATCCATTATTCAAGGTACTCTGTAGCATTTATAATCTATTATCAGAAATAAAGACATCCAATTTACCTTTAGCAATCTTTTTTTTTTTTTCCTTTATTTTATTTTTTTTTCTTTTCTTTTAGCTTTTATTAATCGAAATCAAGAAAAAACAATTACAGAATCATGACAAAACTATATACATAATTGCACAAAGCAGCATATAGAAGGTAAAGAAAAATATATCTATTATTCATTAAAATCAATTCTCCACTTTTTGAAATGTAAAGAAAGCTTTTTTTTTTCTTAGCTATAAAATATTCTAAATCCTTGCTAGATTTCAAAAGAGCCCAAAACCCCTCAATATTAGGGGCTTTATCTTGGAATTTACTAACATAAAGGTAATACTTTAACATAAGAAAAATATAAGTTAAAAATTTACCTTTAGCTATCTTTTGATGATAGATGAAATATCTATAATTCTCTTCCTTATACAGTGTGTATCTTAAAAAAGGAAACCCAACGTTTCCCATTGATTAGTAGAAAACTGAATATTTCTGGGTTGACTTTTATTATACATGTCAAAGTTCAATTCATCCTCTTTTATATGATACCAAATGTGTAATGATATTTCATGCATGGATAAATTTGAATGGTTTTAAGTGAGTGATGTTAAAAGTAGTTTGTGCACAGAGGTAATGCAAAGTGTAATGCCATTATGTACAATGCAAAGAAACAAAACAAGTGATAAAGACGCATAGCAAAGAAAAGTGATATTTCAAGATGTTTCCTTATTCAATATATTTCAACATGTTTCCTTATTCAATATATTTCAACATGTGTCCAACGTTGAATGAGAAACGAGTCCACAGTTAGCCTCAATGTCCTCGTCTGTCCAAGCAAGTGTGTGCTCGAGAAAGCAGAGTGAGATTCAATGGATGGCTATTCATTGTGTAGATGAATAGATCCAAACCTCGTGCGCAATTCAATTTTTTACATTGCTAGTTTAAAATTGTTTTAGTTCAATGAACCCAGACTCTATCATCACAAATGTAGTAGCATATGAAAGGGGATAAAATGCCTCTTTTTTATGATTACAATAAATCAAGTTATGTTTATTTGACAAAATGTTGCTGGAGAAAGTTGGGTTTCCTTTTTTAAGAAACACTCTGTATTATCATATGCCCCATTGCCCTTGCCAAACATTTGGTAGAAAATTAGTTGAGCCTTACCTCTGTCTTTTATTTTCTAAATGACTTGGTGTTGTACCTGAAATGATATTAATTTCTTCGTCCAAGTCAGCATCAACTTTCAATTTCAAACCTAGGCTGATTTTTATGCCTCCGCCCACCGTAGGTGGTGCCGGAGGCATTATGTTTTCGGGTCGTCCGTCCGTCCGTCCGTCCCCTTTTCGTTATCGCGATAACTTCAAAATTGTTTAGCGGATCAGTTTGTAACTTGGCCCACGTATGCATATGGGAGGGACGATGAACTGATTAGATTTTGGGGTCTCAAGGTCAAAGGTCAAAGGTCATAGAGGTCATTATATACATAAAAATGCTTCGTTCTCGCGATAACTTCAAAATCGTTTGGCGGATCAGTTTGTAACTTGGCCCATGTATGCATATGGGAGGGACGATGAACTGATTAGATTTTGGGGTCTCAAGGTCAAAGGTCAAAGGTCATAGAGGTCATTATATACATAAAAATGGTTCGTTCTCGCGATAACTTCAAAATCGTTTGGCGGATCAGTTTGTAACTTGGCCCATGTATGCATATGGGAGGGACGATGAACTGATTAGATTTTGGGGTCTCAAGGTCAAAGGTCAAAGGTCATAGAGGTCATTATATACATAAAAATGGTTCGTTCTTGTGATAACTTAGGAACCGTTTGGCGGATCAACTTCTAACTTGGCCCATGTATTCTTATGGGAGGGACGATGAACTGATTAGATTTTGGGGTCTCAAGGTCAAAGGTCAAAGGTCACAGAGGTAATTATGTACATAAAAATGGTTAGTTCTCGCAATAACTGAAGAACTGTTTGACAGATCAGCTTCTAACCTGGCCCATGTTTGCATATGGGAGGGACGATGAACTGATTAGATTTTAGGGTCTCAAGGTCAAAGGTCAAAGGTCAGAGGCCTGCGTCATTATGTACATAAAAATGGTTCATTTTTGCAATAACTTTTTGCAATAACTTCAGTTGTTTGACAGATCAACCTCTAACTTGGCCCACGTATGCATATGTGAGGAACTGATTAGATTTTAGGGGATCTCAAGGTCAAAGTTCAAAGGTCATAGAGGTCGTTATATACATGAAAATGGTTCATGATGTATGGAGTCTAGGCCTACCTATTTTAGAAATTTCAAGGGGACAGTGGTCTATTTGCTATAAAATATCTATTTCCTTGGTGTATTTGATGATTGTAAGTCATCAATGGTAATTAAGTTTTTTATTTGAAAATAAAATGAAATAAATTTTCTGTCTCCTGTGCTTTTGAAGTGAAAAGATTTGTAATTTTGATGGACCAATCCTTTTTAAAGTGTACATGTATGCCATACATTGCCAATCTGATGATGGCGGAGGCATAAATTCCGACCGCGCGTGGTCGGAGATTCATCTAGTTCTATGTATGTATCACTTTCATTATTGACGATTCAAATTTGTTATTTTCTTGAGTGTAATGTTGCAAAAATATTCAAACAAAAATGTTTTTATTATGTATCTTTTTCTTTTTGCTTTTATTTTGATAGGGAATTATTTGAATGTCCTAGCATTAGTCAGCTAGGTGATGACAGTGGGATGTCAGAGATGTCCAGTCATGATAGTATACTCGATAATAAGGTAAGTCCCAGTGTCTCTTAGACTGTGTAAAAGTTAATAATCAACTTTATCCAATATCGGAAAATAGCGTTGAACACGGATATAATATACTAAAATAGCGTTGAATACAAACATAATATACTAAAGCTTTTCGACATGCACTCGTCAGAGTAAATTCGCATGAATGATGAGTGCATGTCGAAAAGCTTTAGTATATTATGTTCGTGTTCAACGCTATAGTATATTATGTTCGTGTTCAACGCTATTTTCCGATTTTGCAGTACCAAGCACTTATTATACCCCCGCCAAACGAAGTTTGAAGGGGGTATAGGAATCAGTCGACGGTTGGGCGGTCGGTCGGTCGGGCGGGTGGGTGGGCGGGCGGTCGGTCGGTCGGTCGGTTGCAAATATTGCGGATCGAACAACTTCTTCAGTTTTTGACCGAAAGTCATGAAATTTGGTACACACATTGGTCTTGGTGGGAAGATGTGCAAGACATATTTTTCGGATGAGTCGGAATCTGCGTTGCCATGGTAACGGCATATTTATGGCAGAAAATCAAGGAAACACCTTGCGGATGGAACTACTTCCTCAGTTTTTGACCGAAAGTCATGAAATGTGGTACACACGTCGGTCTCGATGGGGAGATGTGCAAGACGTATTTTTCGGATGAGTCGGAATCTGCGTTGCCATGGTAACGGCATATTTATGGCAGAAAATCAAGGAAACACCTTGCGGATCGAACTACTTCCTCAGTTTTTGACCGAAAGTCATGAAATTTGGTACACACATTGGTCTTGGTGGGAAGATGTGCAAGACATATTTTTCGGATGAGTCGGAATCTGCGTTGCCATGGTAACGGCATATTTATGGCAGAAAATCAAGGAAACACCTTGCAGATCGAACTACTTCTTCAGTTTTTGACCGAAAGTCATGAAATTTGGTACACACATTGGTCTTACTGGGAAGATGTGTACAACATATTTTTTTTATGTGTCGGAAACGGCATATCTATGGCAGTTAATCAGGGAAAAATCTTGCGGATCGAACTACTTCCTCAGTTTTCGACCAAAAGTCAAGAAATTTGGTACACACATTGGTCTTGGTGGGAAGATGTGCAAGACATATTTTTTGGATGTGTCGGAAGCTGCGTTGCCATGGAAATGGCATATCTATGGCAGTACAGTAAATCAGGGAAAAATCTTGTGGATCGAACCACTTCCTCAGTTTTCGACCAAAAGTCAAGAAAGGCTGTTGTCACGGGGCGGGGGTATTAATCATCATCTTCAGTGATATTTTATTTATCCAATATATAATTCAAAATATCTCATTGTATCCCCCGGCAGTATGCCGGAGGATACTTTGGATTCAGCAGCGTTTCGCCGCCGCCGCCGCGTCACATTCTTGTGTGCGCTCTAGCGGTCACATTTCTCGACGAATTTCTTTCAGACTTCCTGTGGACGTGTATCTTGGTAAAATCTGGACCCCTATAGTTTCTGGTGATGCTGCCCCCAGTGTTCCGTCTTTTATAGGGTAAAAGGCCATATTTTGGGGGATAGTTTGTGTGCGCTCTAGCGGTCACATTTCTCAACGGATTTTGTTCAAATTTTGTATGAAGGTGTCTCTTGATAAAATCTGGAACCCTATAGATTTTGGTGATGCTGCCCCCAGTGTTCCGTCTTTTATAGGGTCAAAGGTCATATTTTGATAGATGTCTTGTGTGTACTCTTGTGTGCGCTCTGGCGGTCACATTTCTCAACGGATTTCGTTCAAATTTTGCATGAAGGTGTCTCTTGGTGTAATTTAAAAACCTATAGTGTTTGGTGATGCTGCCACCAGTGTTCCGTCTTTTATAGGGTCAAAGGTCATACTTCAGGGCATGGCGTGAGTGCACTCTGCAGGCCACATTTCTCAACGGATTTTGTTCAAATTTTGTATGGAGATGTATCTTGGTATAATCTACACATGTTTAATTTTTGGTGATGCTGCCCTCATTGTTCCGTCCTTTATAGAGTCAAAGGTCATTTTTCCATTTCTTGCACTCTTCTGCATTTCTTGACGGATTTCGTTCAAATTTTGCATGAAGGTGTCTCTTGGTGTAATCTAAAAACCTATAGTTTTTGGTGATGCTGCCACCAGTGTTCCGTCTTTTATAGGGTCAAAGGTCATACTTCAGGGCATGGCGTGAGTGCACTCTGCAGGCCACATTTCTTGATGGATTTCTTTCAAATTTTGTATGGAGATGTATCTTGGTATAATCTACACATCTTTACTGTTTGGTGATGCTGCCCTCATTGTTCCGTCCTTTATAGGGTCAAAGCTCATTTGTCCCTTTTGTGCACTCTTACTTCTGCATTTCTTGACGGATTTCATTCAAATTTTGTATGGAGATGTATCTTGGTATAATCTACACATCTTTACTGTTTGGTGATGCTGCCCTCATTGTTCCGTCCTTTATAGGGTCAAAGCTCATTTGTCCCTTTTGTGCACTCTTACTTCTGCATTTCTTGACGGATTTCGTTCAAATTTTGCATGAAGGTGTCTCTTGGTGTAATCTAAAAACCTATAGTTTTTGGTGATGCTGCCACCAGTGTTCCGTCTTTTATAGGGTCAAAGGTCATGCTTCAGGGCATGGCGTGAGTGCACTCTGCAGGCCACATTTCTTGATGGATTTCTTTCAAATTTTGTATGGAGATGTATCTTGGTATAATCTACACATCTTTACTGTTTGGTGATGCTGCCCTCATTGTTCCGTCCTTTATAGGGTCAAAGCTCATTTGTCCCTTTTGTGCACTCTTACTTCTGCATTTCTTGACGGATTTCATTCAAATTTTGTATGGAGATGTATCTTGGTATAATCTACACATATTTAATTTTTGGTGATGCTGCCCTCATTGTTCCGTCCTTTATAGGGTCAAAGGTCATTTTTCCATTTCTTGCACTCTTACTTCTGCATTTCTTGATGGATTTCTTTCAAATTTTGTATGGAGATGTATCTTGGTATAATCTACACATCTTTACTGTTTGGTGATGCTGCCCTCATTGTTCCGTCCTTTATAGGGTCAAAGCTCATTTGTCCCTTTTGTGCACTCTTACTTCTGCATTTCTTGACGGATTTCATTCAAATTTTGCATGAAGGTGTCTCTTGGTGTAATCTAAAAACCTATAGTTTTTGGTGATGCTGCCACCAGTGTTCCGTCTTTTATAGGGTCAAAGGTCATACTTCAGGGCATGGCGTGAGTGCACTCTGCAGGCCACATTTCTTGATGGATTTCTTTCAAATTTTGTATGGAGATGTATATTGGTATATCTCTCAACACATTTCTTTCAAATTTTATATGAAGATGTGTCTTAGTGAAACCTACACATCTAAATTGTTTGCTGATGCTACCCCCACTGTCCCACTTTCTATACAGTCAAATGTCATATTCAGGTTGTTGTTAGGGTCAAATGTCATATTTTCGTTGCATGCATTCTGGAGGACACATTTGTTAACTCATTTCTTTCAGATTTTGTATGTAGGTCCATTATAGATTACACCTCTACAGTTTTTGGTGATGCTGCCTCTAGTGTTCCGTCTTTCATAGGATCAAAGGTCATATTTTAGTGGATGGCTTATGTGCGCTCTGAGGTCATATTTCTTCCGAATTTTCTATAAAAATGCATTATAGTCTAATCTGCACAAATCGTTTTGGTAATGCTGCTCCTAGTGTTGACAATATTCCGGGCCACTGGCGGCAATTTCTACACCATCCTTTTGTTTGAGGGAGGGGATGGGGGAGGGTCTTTGTCCCTCCTTCAAATCGCTGCCAGTGCCGGGGGATACATTTCGCATTGCGCGGCACCAGCAATGCACATTTCTAGTTTGGGATTTGCTAATAGAAAGACTATGTGACTTTGAATCATGCAATAAAAACAGAAAAGGGCATTCATTTCGATGTAATTTCAAGTGGAAGAAGAAAACATGAATAAACAACTAGTTTTCTTCCTCTTTTCTATTTTCCTAGACCAGTATGCTTCTATGTACCACTGTATGATGGTGCGTATAATTGTACAATGATACCTATGCATCAATAATTATGTATTAATTTTATGTTATATATTGTTAATTGTATTAATGTTATGTTAAGTGTTATAGATTTTGTAAACGCTGTGATATAGTTGAACTATGTAGAGCATACAAAATGCCAGTTATTATTATTATGTATATTATTGTTGGATTATTGTTCTATATTATTATTTTCATCAGATATTTGAAAGTGAGCCAGGCCAAGATCTCCGCGGTAACAGACTGTTTACAGTCAAGGTTAGTGTTTAAGAGCATATGATGTGAAAAGTATAGAAGTGATGGATGTAAATTAACTTCATGGAGGATGGAGCTTGTCATGGTATACCTTTTTTAAATTTAGTAGATTTCATTAAATTTCTGATTTTAGGCTTTCTGATTATACATGGTACTTTATATAAAACTTTTCCATGGTCAGTCTCTTTCTTACAAAGTTTATGTGCTTGTCTTTTTTTTAAATTCCCATTTTCCATATTTGGGCTATTCTCAGTCACGTGTGTGACCCAAATCCTGCAAAATAATTTAAACCTAATTTTTCAGTATTAATCTAGTAGCAGAAGTCTCTCCTTTCAGATTTTTAAATAACATTCTTATCCCCAACAGACGGAGGGTAATTATTTTAAATGAGAGTACATCATTTTCTTTCAGAGGTCAAAATTAGGTCTGTCATGTTTGTGACCTTGTACGAAAAGGGGTGTGATTTGTTGGTACTGGTAGTCAAAACCTACTTTACTCATATTTCCCTTGGAGTACAAGTTTCTACTTTTCATTGCTGTAAGATGGTATTTGCTCTGAACAGTTTGGAAGCAATTTTCCATAAATGAGTCAACAGTCTTTTCTTTTACAAGTGAAAATTAGGGCGGTTTGTGACCACTCAAAAAGGGGCGTATTTAAATGTCTGTAAAACATCATGGTTTGGAAATGATTTTTGTCTTGTCAAAGAAATTAAAATCTTTTTCATGTAAGAAACTGATGATATAAAAAAACCAATAACATGTAATCTGATTTTCTGGCAATGAGGTAAAATTAGGTCACATGTGTGACCGTTTGTTTCACTTTACAAATTATAGAATTTGTAGAATTTGACCTAATAGGTAATTATAATGTGTAGATATAGTAAATAGTTTATGGCTTTGCAGAAGTGAAGCCATTAGACTGAAGTGATTTTTTTACCATTGTGTGAGACCCATGTATGTGAATTGCGATGATAAAATGGAAAGAAAAGGCACTTTGAAACATCAACAATGATGCTCTGTTTTATCTTTTCCAGAGCCTCATGGGTAATGCATATGAAAGGAAAGTGAGAGAGAGTCTTTTTGGTGGCCTTGTTCATAGTCATGTAAGACACATAGATGCTAAGCTGTCTCTACCAGAGCTACCTGATACAACCAACCCAGCCTTCCTGGGAATCAAAATACCTGCCATTGCTGAGGTATTTGTGTGTTCTAACAATTATTGAGCCTTTATGATGCTACTACAGTGTATTTATACATGTAGTTTTTCTTTTCCTCCAATCATTAAGCTTTTCAAAGATTTTTCTGCTGTAAATTGAATTGCTATTGAAAGGTCAGATATGTTTACAATTATGGGTTTTTATTTGATCATCAATCACGGACTGTTTCGAGCGTTAAACTTGCATTTCATTCATTCCAGTGTCAAATTAAACATACTGAAATGTATAAAGCTTTTTATTTGTATTAGGTTTTCCTGTTCAAATATATTGATTCCACTTACAACAGTGTGTTTTTACAGGGTCTAGAGCAAATGGTCATGACTGGGAATTGATGTAGTGGGATAGTCCAACACTTTACCCATATTTGTATGTATGTAAGCGAACTTGCATAAAAAATCGCCAACATAAATGGTGTACATGTAACAGTTAAACCTGTTATTTCATTTCTCAGTCTGCTTTATCAGATGATGAGGGATACCATGAATCCATGTCAGGCTCTGTGACCTCTGCCTTCTCCACACCAGAAAAGGAGAATATCTGGGATGCAGCACTCCGCTACAAGCCTAGCAGACACAGAACATGGGAGAACATTGGGAAGTGAGTAGCCAGCAATGAATGTTGTTATTGTCGTTGCACAACTCTGACAGGACTATTGGAAAAAGACAAAATGTGTTGATGAAGTCTGAATTACAAATTTGCTGTTTCACGATATTTGGCTTTATCTCACTATTTTTTTCTGCTCGAAACGTGTACCAGTCAGAGTAGTGGACTAGCATTTTGTTCATAATTTTGATAAACCAACTGCTTGCTGCTTAAAAGGTGGAGACAATTTGATTTTCACTAGACTTGCACCTCTAATATGGTTAATCCTGATACAGACTACATATTCAGTGGGTTAAAGTGATTCATTGTGGGCTTGTATAATTGATGTCTGGTTGATTATGTTTGTCCTTTATTGTCAAGAAATCGTCATCCTGATGCTGACTAGATTTTATCACATTTCAGTGAATAGGTATTGCTCAAGTCCAAAGTTAGGAAACAAAGAACAGATCATATTAATATTGTTTCCTCTTATTCTCATTGCCCCACTAGTCACCCAAGACCGACAGAGAGACCTTACCTAACTGAAGCAGGCCCAGGTGCTTTAGACCTGGTCTATCAGTTGAGATGCAAGGAAGCAGCCATTATTCAGCCCACCTCTAGACTTACACCCACTATCTTGAAAGACCAGCATCGTTTGGTCCAACATACCTGGAGTGTCTTGATTGGATTGCCTTCAGAGGTGTACCTGTATGACAAAGTGAGCATATATCTGATTTATGATTTCACTTTGATTTGATTAGTCAGTCAGCTGTATGATACCTTTTGAACAGGAAGAGTAGGAGTGATTGAAGAATATGCTTTGACAGCACTGCCCATGATGATAAAAAGCTCCTTTCAATTGGATGCTAAGAACACAAATACTGTCATAAACAGTATATTTGATTGATATAATTTAGTGATTTTAAAGTTGGCACACACGAGCCAGACAAGTTGCAATTGACTGGTCTGCTTCTCATAATTGAAAATGTGTGATCCTTTTGCAATTGCAAGTCTGATGATATTAAAAGGAATGAACAATGGATATTTCATGTGGCTACTTCTTTAATTGTTTAAAACTGACCTTGGAGTGATATTCAGTCAGATCATGTGATATGTATTCAGGTTAGTTTGACTTATGTAGAATATTTTCTAGTTAGAAGAGCTATTGTGGAAAAAACCTTTAAGATTGCTATTGAAGTGCAATTTTCTTTTTTTCATTTAAACAAAGGAGACGATGTCCTTCAGTGTCAACACCGAGATCTGCCTGACAGGGATCACACCAGAGACCTTCCATCAGCTGCTATCAGAGCTGGCCCGGGCAGGCACAGACTACACCCGTCTCTGGCACACCTCTCAGCAACCCATCGCTGACTCCTCCTACACCGGTGGTCTGGTCCTCCAGGCCTTCCTAGGAGCGGTCAGGAGGTACCTCCAGTACTACAATGCCCAGGTTCTGCTGGCCCAGTCTCGATTGGAGGGGGACGCCGGAGATGACGGGACGAGGGGGAAGGTGACTGTACTCGTCATCAGGGCCATGTTTAGTGGACTGTTGGCACAGTTGAGGTAAGGAGCATGGTGCCCTCTATTATATAAGGAAGGGAGGATGTGGTTTAGACATACATGGAAACTAGAGAAAGTAAAGTCTTTTTTCCTGAAAGTTGCATACACACAATGTAATTTTCTTCTTTTTGCACTGTCCAAGAATGTAATAAGCATTTTTTATTTTGATTGTAGATTTTTAAATTTTTTTACTCAAAATATGCATGATAAATTCATATTTGGAAAATATATTCATCAATGAATGAAATGTATAAATTTGATGTCAGCACACAATGTTATCCTCAATGTTATTTTGACCTAATAGTATAAACATACTCTTTGTGCCATTGATTGTTGCTTATCAAGCAATGTTTCACAAATTCTTATCTTGTTTCCTCATATTTCCCTATTTTCCTTTTTCTCTTCTGTTGATATAACTCTTCACAGATATCTTGCTAGGTTATGTGGTTGTGATGACAGGAAGGGTACAAAGCCAGGGAGACCTGATGACCCCCTTCCTATTGGTATCCAGCTCTTATCTATGATCTACCAAGAAGCTTTGGACTGTACTGGTACGGAGAACTATCGCCTTATGCTGTCTCTCCTCAGGAGTGCATGTGCCCCGTACCTCATGTGAGTTTAGTCTTTATTTATATAGATGTTAACACAAAATTCAATTCAATATATTTTAAAGTGCTTTTCATTTGTTTTTGACATGGTGTCTTCATAAATGTATCTTGAAGCTGATTTGTTGATCCACAAAATCACAATCGCTTTTTTGAACACATCAATTATTGCCAAGGTTGCCATTATTCCTCAATTTTCAGTGTAAAAATAAAGATTTATTGCTTATTGTCCACTGTCTATTTTCTTAACTTATCTCTTTTGTTGCTTATATGTTGTTTGCTGCAGGTTTATTCAAGACTGGGTGTTTCATGGAATATGCCGTGATGCATATGGAGAATTCATGATTCAAGCAAACCATACATATCTGTTCTGCAGGGGTTCGTATAAGAATCTTAGGCATTACTGTAAAACCAGAAATTTTTGCGTGAATGAAACTTCCGCAAATTTTGCGAGGGGTCGCGATTCGCGAAAGTTTCATGCCGCGAAGTAATAAAAAAATCACAATTGAAACAACATGAAATTATTGCAGTTCGCAAAAGTTTCTTGCTGCAAAATTGGCTGTCATTAACAATTCGCGAAAGTTTTATGTTGCGAAAATTTCTGGTTTTACATGTCTGTGATTTGAAATGCCTATTTAAAATGCCTGTATAGTTTGATTGATGCAGTAATGATATAGTAGCAAAAATGGCAGCATGAATTAAATAAGTGAGTGTCTAATAGTAGCATTTGGAGCATCAGGACTATTTATGAAAGTAGCTGTAGTAGTGATAGCAGCAACAGTAAGAGTAGAAGTAGAATACTAGAAGTAGTAATAAATTTTAAAAGTTGTAGTTTAAGCACAGAATACTGCTACTGCTTATCCATTGCAGAATTTTCGCTATTCTCTCTTTTAGTAACAGCAGCATTTGAATGATGATTCAAACTTTTTGATGATTTTTTTCTTTTCCATGACAGACAAGCACTATTGGACTCATGGTTATGCCTTGCTGACTGGAGAAAATAAGAGTGCTGTACCATTGTTCCTACAGGAGCTATCTAGTGATATGTATGTCTGTGGGAAGACCATTAACCTGCTCAAGTTATGTGCACCAGAGGTTAGCATTACTGACAAGTCTAAAAAAATTTAATGATTACGATAAAAAATATGCATATGCAGGCATTTTGAAAGCGGATGACACACTTGATGTTGCAGATTGGATATGCTTCACTTGTCTGATTTGATGAATTTTGTGTGTGCTTGTGTGCGAAATGTTGTACAGTCAAACCTGTCTTAGCGGCCACCTGTCTATAGCGGCCACCTGCTTATAGCGGCCACCAAAAAATCCCCCGCAGGAAATTACTGTGTTGTAGACCCTGCATATAGCGGTCACCTGCCTAACGCGGCCAGTGGCCACCCATTATGTATCCCTCAGACAATATCTGACCGCGTATAGCGGCCACTAATATCGAGTCGAGCCGTAGCTTCATGCACAAAAAAGTAGTTTTTGCCATAGGCGCGATGTGTTTACCGAGTCCTAGCTCAGTCACACTCTCACACAAACGTCGTGAATAGATTCTACAATGGCCATGAAGATCTAATAGTTTCACCACATTGCCGACTAATTAGAGATTAAAAGTCTTTTTAGTAAGAATTAAGCACTAGTATTGTTCGTTTACGTAATCTTCGCACCATCCAGCTGCAATCCCCTGCACTTTAGTTGTATTGTTCTCCTAAGCTATAGCGGTCGGCATTGCATTGATATTGATCGCCATTGCGCAATAGCGCAGGCTCGTACACTTCAATGTAATTTTTTATTTTTGAAAAAAATAATAAAGGAGTGATTTTTTTTAGAAAGTGAAAATAATAAAATACTACCCAAGTATTATTTTTTTTAAAGATCAATAATAACGATTTCATGTACGAGAGATTGTCCTGCTGAAAAACGGCGTGAAAACTCGACTCGGATCGTCCACCGGCGATCCAGGCCATTGTCGACGTTCGCACTTTCGACGAATGCAAGCGAGCACCTTCTAGTTCTATCTTCTCAAAAACAGTTTAAACTTCTTTTAAACCATTCAAAAGGCAAATATTTATTGAATGAAAATTGATTGCACGATTTTATTCAAAAGATAAACTTATTATTGTAATTTTTTGAAGGAAGCAAAAGCATGATTAGACATCGTTTTTAGACTATAAAAATCAAGAAAAGCAGTCTACCGCGGGTGGTACGTACGTGGTAATTTGAGGGAAAATTCATTTTACACAGACATGACAGATTGCTCGTATATCTATTGTTTTTCTCATTTATTGACAACAAAGCATATTATTTTAGCATTTATATATCATATGACATGTCATACGTCAAATCTGTTGATCTATAGCTTGTTTTCCTAAGTGATATATATGGATGCATGTACACTAACTTTGTTGCGTGTAACAGTGTATGTGCAAAAAAAATAAAAATGGCCGCCGACCTGTCTATAGCGGCCACCTGTCTATAGCGGCCACTTTTTCCGTTTCCCTTCGGTGGCCGCTATAGACAGGTTTGACTGTATATGCGAATATATCTATACTATATATTCTTTTTAAGGGTGTGTCTGTCAAGTCAAACTATGTAAAGTCCATTTGTTATTTGATAGTCTGTGGAATTCATTGCTCTCTTTTTCTCTCTCATATTTCTCCTCTTCTCTCTCATATTTCTCCTCTTCTCTCTCCTATTTCTCCTCTTCTCTCTCATATTTCTCTTTTTCCCTTTCCATTTTAAAAATGTTGTTGTTGTAGCTTCCTTGCCCTCCTCATATCTCCCCTTGTATCATTATTATCCTGCTTCCTCTAAAATGTCTGCTGAGTTTTAAACATCAAAATCATATGATAAGTTCCAAAGGTAGCATTGAATCCTGGGAATTTTTTTTTTTTTATATCATGGATCCCATTCCACCTTCAACACCTCTTTAAATTAATGAATCTCCCCTTCATACTTGCCAGCACTTCATCTGCAATCCGACAGTGGACACACCCTGTGTAGGCCTGACCTTCTCTACAGAGGAACTAGACCAGGTGACCGGTAGAACCAAGACCTATGTCAAACACATGGAGGTCTTAGCTGGTCAGCTTACTGTATCAAGGAGAGAAAAGGTAAGGTGTTTTGAATTACTTGGTGGTTGTACGATGACTTTACAATCATTATTTGTAGCAAGTGTTTTGACAGAAATAATCCCTTTAAGAGTAGGTTGTCATTATTTTGTAAATTTATAAGACAGAATGGAAAGAATGGAAAAGGTAAAAACATAATACCTTGTATTATGACTAATGTCCTTTGGCAAGACATTAATCTACATTTGCCACTCTCCACCAAGGTGTAGTAAATGGGTACCTGGTAGGAATTTATTCCTTGAATCCTTTCAGCGCCTTAGGGCAGCTGGGCTAAAGCCAGGGTAATAATACTCCTTTGTAGGCACCTTGAGCATCCTCTGGGATGGATACGCGCACAATATATGCAAGTGTTAACAGATTTTCACTTTTGTGTCAAAAATATCACCTTGTGGTACTTCTACTCTTGAATTCAAAATACAGCATTTTGAGTGAATACTTTACAATTACATTATGGTTTGTTTTAAAATATGGGCAGGTTGTATTGAGAGTATTATTGTTTTTCCATGAATAGGAGAGGAGAGAAGAAGCCGCCAGGATTGAGCTGCTAGCTGTAGCCAGACGTACAGCTGCTGAAGAACAACAAAAACACAATGGTTAGTAGGATATTCATCTATCCTCATCATATATTAAAGTCAGCATTTTCTCAAGGGGTTACTGATTTTTGCGCCATGTTGAAACTCCCTCCTTCCTCCTCTTTAGACCAACCTTACTGCTTCCTTTCTTCACCATATCTTTCATGTAAATTTCAATCTTCCTGTTCCTCTTATGCCATCCGCCTCAAAATCATGTGCTCTTTTCACAGGTTCATCATCTTCCCTTCTTAACACATGACCTATCCATCTCAATCCACTCCACTTTACCACTTCCAAAGCAGTTTCTTCCAGACCCGCCTTTCAATGAGCTAACTTATATTCTTTCTATCAGACAATTTCACACTACACATTTTCAGTATCATCACTCTTTCTGTTTTCTTGAAGGTACCTTCTTCTACTGTCTTCACATTCCAAGTTTCTGAGCCATATACCATAACTTTTCTAACACAAGCCTTATAGATGTTGCCTTTTATTATGCCTCCGCCCACCGAAGGTGGGTGCCGGAGGCATTATGTTTTCGGGTTGTCCGTCCGTCCGTCCGTCCGTCCGTCCGTCCCACTTCTCGTTACCGCGATATCTGAAGAATCATTTGAGATAGGAACCTCAAACTTGGTACTAGTATGTATCCCCATACGAAGATGAACTGATTAGATTTTGGGGTAAGTAGGTCAAAGGTCAGAGGTCACAGAGGTCAATTTACATGAAATTACATGAAATTCTTGGTTTTTAGCACCGTTACCGCGATATCTCAAGAACCGTTTGAGGTAAGAACTTCAAACTTGGTACTAGTATGTATCCCCATACGAAGATGAACTGATTAGATTTTGGGGTAAGTAGGTCAAAGGTCAGAGGTCACAGAGGTCAATTTACATGAAATTACATGAAATTCTTGGTTTTTAGCACCGTTACCGCGATATCTCAAGAACTGTTTGAGTTAAGAACTTCAAACTTGGTACTAGTACGTATCCCCATACGAAGATGAGCTGATTAGATTTTGGGGTAAGTAGGTCAAAGGTCAGAGGTCACAGAGGTCAATTTACATGAAATTACATGAAAATCTTGGTTTTTAGCACTGTTACCGCGATATCTCAAGAACTGTTTGAGGTGAGAACTTCAAACTTGGTACCAGTATGTATCCCCATAGAAAGATGAAATGATTAGATTTTGGTGTAAGTAGGTCAAAGGTCAGAGGCCACAGAGGTCAATTTACATGAAATTACATGACATTACTGGTTTTTAGCCTCGTTTGAAAATGAAATGAAATAAATTTTTGTCTCCTGTGCATTTTAAGTGAAATGATTTGTAATTTTGTTGGACCAATCCTTTTTAGAGTGTACATGTATGCCATACATTTCCGATCTGGTGATGGCGGAGGCATAAATTCTGACCGCGCGCGGTCGAATATTCATCTAGTTCTAATCATAAACATTCTACCAGCTAGGATCGAGGCCAGCTCATTAAACTTCATCCAAACACACGTAGCGGGGATGATGCAACCAATTTCATTGGTCGTTTGATAGTGTTGTGCAACTTTATTAATACACATAATAAGATTACAGGATTCTCATTTCAAGGTTGTATGACAGATAGGTCTGTGATTTTCTTATACTTTTCAACAACTTCTGAACGAAATGTTTAGACTGCATTAGGCCTTATCGAAGAAGTAAGTAGATATGTCATAAAACTGCACCAATCACTATTTCAGGCTCCATCATGTTCGTTTAAGGGATAGAGGACATCACAGAATTCTTTGAAATCTAGATTTGTACAAGCACAAAATTTCACTCAGAATGTGGAGTATAGTACAATATAAAGAAGCAGAGCAGGCAACCAAATACTGCGTAGATAAACCACAGTGTTGGAAACTCATTGAAAGTAAAGAGCCGGTTTCGTAACTTTTTTTTCAATACACCTGTAAGAGGATCGTGTGATCTCACAAACATGTGCTGTAGAATGACTGTATTTCCAAGAATTTTCAAATTTAGTGTATGATTTTTATTATTTTAGCCCGACAACAAAGAAGTCACTTGATCTCAGTTGAACAAAATGGAAGTTTAGTAGTCAATGCATTGATGTATGAGAATGAACTATGTGAGAGGAAATAAGTAGATGTGTTACACAAAGAAGAACCAACTGATGATAAAAGATGTATTTTGTATGTGTGCATTACTATCATTACAGAAATAATGAAGGAGAGGCGTGAGGCTATTGGTGCCAAGAAGAGAAAAGAACTTAATCAGTTGAAAGAACAAATGCAGAAAGATTTGTTGGTGAGTGATAACATTTTGGGAGACCACAAGCACAATTTTCTGTTTTGTTTTATAAGTATCGTAGTATGGTAACAAGTTTTCAAAAGAAGTTTATTCTACAGCAGATGGCAATTTATTGAAAGATACAGAGTTGACTTTATTATAGAATCCATGACCACTTTCATTCAATTTTCATGATGTTGAAAGAAGTGTAGCTTGCAAGTTTCTCTGTAATAGGCCAATAGTCATCCTTTTAAACTATGTGCAAGTCAATAGTCATCCTGTTACACTATGTGCAAGTCAGAATACCACAGTTATAGTTTTGAGATTTGTTCTTTTTCAATAGTGGATTTGTTCTTTTTTTGTGTGTGTGTTTTTGCAGAGGCGTGGACAGCTGGTTGAAGATGAGAAGGAAGAAGATAGAGAAAGAATGGAAGAGGTGGCAAGAAGACAGCTAGCTATAGAGGAAGCTGAAAGTGAACTAGAAAAACAAGCAAGGCATGGATATTTTATTAATTTCTTATTTCTTTTCGTACTGTTGTTAGCATTTCAGTTCAATGACACAATAAAATAAAAAACAACCCTCAAATTGCGAGATTCTAACTGCTTGTCTAGATTCTTACTTACTTTAAGACACAAATTAATGGTACTATTTAAAAAAAAGGATGTTTTCTAATGTAATTGTACATGTAGCTGTACGGAATTTGTGATGAAAGAAACATTTGTGTATTGCAAGACTGGTCTTACAATATTTTTTTTTCTTTCTTTATTTTCTCTTTTTTTGTCGACAAGTCACAGCTAATTATCAAAAAGTATACAATAATGATCTTTTTCATCTAACCATGGGTGTATACTGTGAATATTAAAGATTTTGTATCATATTGGTATGTCTTCTGTTTACAGGGAAGAGGTGATCCAATTCTATTCAGAACTGGCCAAAGAGGCCACAATGAGGGAGCAGCGAGCATTGTGGAGGATACGAAGAAGACAGCTGGATCAGGAGAGAATTGAGTTCTTGCAGCAAGAAAGAGAGGCTCTAAAGCAGGCACTGCAGGCACCAATGGCTCCATCATCAGTTGCAGTGGCTAGGATGGATATGAGTGAGACCAAGGAGGCAAGAGAATCATCTGTGAGAATTTCAACAGTTGATGCAAGGACAGTAGCAACGAGTGCTGGTGATAGTGAGATCAAGTCAACAATATCTTCTGATGAAACAAGAACAGTGGATGATCAGGGAACACTTCCTGTCGCAGAAGATGAAACCAAGTTGGCAAGTGCATCTGAGATAAATGCTCCTGGTGAAGTAACTGAAGTTGAAACTGAGGTGCAAGAAGTTTCAATAGACTTCTTGGAAGAGTCAGAGACAGAGAAACAAGAAGCTGGAATTGTTGAAGGTCATGGTGATGAATTGGATGTGGGTGAAGAAGGGAATGAGGAAATTGAACCAGTTCTTGCCCTGATAAGAGGAGATCAGGATGGAGGAAGAGATGATAAATCTACCAAGATGGCATCTAAGCAGACCAGAGTAAAGAAGGCAAGGAAAGGGATCTCAATCAGAGAATTTTTACCCAAAGACCAAATTGATGATGATAATATCAGACTGGATTCAGATGAGGAGCAAGCTAAAGATACCACAATGGATGATGTTCTCCTGGAGATTGGTTCGTCGCTACCAACTCAAGATGCTGCTGTCCAGGCTGCAACAACATCTCCCCATGATATGGTAGGAGCTGGTAGTATTCTGGATGATATCATGGGTGAAGATAAGAACCAAGATGGGAGTAGTGGTGATGGAAGAATTGTAGGATTACCACATAGAGTGCACAAGCATGGTCATCCTTCTGCGACCTCATTAGATGAAGGCAGCTCTGACCTAGGACTGCAACGAAGACATGAACATGGTCATTCCTCAGACTCTAATTTAAAAGTTGGAGAAGATGCTGGTGTTGGTGGGGTTGGTGAAGATGTCTCAGTGCCTGGTTTACCCCAGAGGTCTCATCAGCATGGTCGTGTTACAGACTCAACAATCCAAAACTTTGGAGAAATTACAGAAAGCCAGACAGAAGAGTCAAGCAGGCTTGTTGGTGTACCACACAGGTCCCATCTTCATGGGCATGTGTCAGCATCAGCAATAGATCAGAAAGTTGACTCTGATCTCACTTATGGCACAACTGAAAAGCTTCCACAGAGATCACATGCACATGGTCATCCATCACAGTCATCCATACAGGGTGCTGCATGTGCAAACGGGGAGTCCTCTCGAAATCCACCAGAAAGTGATCCTACCAAGAGTATTCATGGACATGTCTCGGACTCTGCTCTAGGACAACACAATACTTTTGAACAGCTTGATGTAGATAGCAAAAAGATCACTGGACTTCCTCAGAGGCCACACATCCATGGCCATGCATCAGATTCAGCTATGCAGGGTGTAATATCAGGTGTAGAATCAGAGACAGGACTGTCTGCTAGAAGTAGTCAAGCAACCATTGAGGGTGAGCATACATCCGATTCAGGGTATGATACCCAGCAACCCCAAGAAATACCATCCAAGTCCTTATCCTCAACCAGCACTGGACTACCAGGAGTTCCTCACAGACGTCCCCTTGCCCCTCAAAGAACTGAACCAGAGACTGATGCAAAAGCAAGGGCTCTCCAAGATATCCCTCACCGCTCCCATGTCCATGGACATGCATCTGACTCATCATTGGGGAGTGTCATGTATCCCTCAGCAACTAGTCTGAGTGCTGGAGGAGAAGGGCATCTAAGTGTCCAGAAGGATGGAAGGGTAGTATTCCGTGTCTTGAAGCATGGTCATCCATCTGACTCCTCAGCGCAGAAGCTGATGTACCCTCTGAAAGAGACTTGTCCAGAAAATGAAGAAGGTGAGGATTAGATGTCAACAAAAGTTAAATGTAAAAGTAAGAAAGGGAAAGCACATTTTATCGTAGATGATTTAATTGCATTCCCCTACTTATTTTACTCTTTTTGGCTTTGTGATAACTTTTAATATGCAAATATTTCATTTGATGTAAGTGCTGTGAATATGTTAAACAAAGTATAGAGAAATAATTTCAAATGCACTAGTACTACATATATACTCAAGCTCATTTATTACAGGTTCAGGAATGTAATTCATGCTGTGTTTTTAATTCTAAAGTTTTTTTTAATGTTTTATAATGTTCATCACTTCACCTGTTTTGTGTTTGTAGAGTCTGTTGATGCTGTTGAGCTGCCTGTCACTGTATGGGCTGACCAAGGGAGAGAAATCACAGAGTTCAACTTTAATATTTTTGGTAGGTATTTATACGTACCAACAATGCAAACTTGAAATTCTTTGAATTTTGTTTTCTTCCTTCAAAAAATTGAATATTGTTTTCTTCCTTCAAAAAATTGAATATTGTTTTCTTCCGTCAAAAAATTGAATATTGAATACTTAAGCAAATTTCATACAAGAGAGAGAAAATTATGTAATATGTATTGTGTAATTAACCAGGAAAGTGTCATTTCTAAGGTTGTCAAAGTAAGGCTTATGGGAATGTTACCCCTCTAATTCCAGGTGTTACTCATTTTTTTTCTATTTGTTTGTATGTATTAGAACTAGTTAGTAAAATCACAAGGTGTTTTTTAGAATTTTTAAATTCTTCCAGCCCACCAATATTGAATATTTTTCATAAAAATCATTCAAATCTTCTGTTTATATTTATTAGCAGTCTCTCTCTACTTAAAATATGTAATAAAGAATTTTGGTCTTGGAATAACAGCAATTCGATTGTGACCTTTTGTTTTCTAACCCTTTACCAGAGGGCCTGCCTAACACTGACTTGCTAAGCAGAACTGGCTTTGAGCCTCTGAAGTCAGAGATTGGTGACTATGGTGTACTTGCATCTCAGAGTGAAGATATTGAAGCTACAGATCTTCTTCCTTTGCCTATTATTATCAAGAGATCCATCACAGCACCTCTTAGGGCTCAGTAAGTATTCCAGTGATCAACTTTAAAGAATTCTTTGGTTGCCTGCTTGTTCATTAGAAAAAACATGCTTGCGATATTTAGTAGTAATGGTTGGAATGTGGGTAAGGATGCATATGTGTGGTTGTTTCTAGATATGTATGAGCTGAACTATGAATATACATGATGCTTGAAATTCCTATCGAGTTTTGGGTTACCTTCTCAGAGTGTGATGATTTTGTTCAAAGGTTGTTTGGTTGCACTTTTGAATTTAAACATCAGAATTGAATTCCGTGATAAGTTTCTATGGTGAATAAGCAATAAATGTAGATTTCTGTTCTTATGAATTAGAAAATTATTTATATTTATTATGAAGCTAGCATAATCGGTACTCTGAACCATTTCCTTTCCATATTTTTTATTTTGTCAGAGTATGGCTGGTCAACCAGAGCATCCTTGATTACTTCTTGGTGGATCTTCGTATTGACAAGCACTTCACTGCCCTCAGGAGGTTTCTCTTCCTTCAGGATGGGGAGTTTGGACAAGCTCTCTGTGATCAGATCTTTGATAAAGTGAGTCAGCAAAGTTTACTTGGAAGGTTTGAATCCCTCATGTGTCAGCCTCTGAATGCCTTATAAAAAATATTTTTTATTTTGATGATTCATTTAGAAACCACCTGCTGTGTATAGTTTTGAACACTTAAATATTCTTGTATATTTCTTGCAAGTAATGACATTTTACTCTCCAATTGCTATGTGAACACCTCAAAGAATATTTGTTGGTGTCTTATCAAATTTCACTTGACAAACCCCTTCATTATGGGTTTATTGGGACTGCACAAAGCTCCATCCTACATGTGTAATACATTAGTAAATTTTGGTTTACTAGTTGTAAAATGAGTTAACAATACTTGAAGTAATGAAAACGTAGTTGTCATGAACTACTATAAAATACAGTTTATTTTACATAAGTCAAATCTGTAGGTTTTGTTAGACTTATGCACACTTTGACTTAGGAAATGTAAATAACACGTTTTGCATAGTTCAAAAAATTGATTCGGCCTAGGGAAAGTTAGACTTTTGCGACTTTGAGTTATGCAGGATTATAAACTGCATTTCTTTATTTCTTCATATATTACTCCATTGTTTGATGGACACAATAAAATCAAAAAGACAATTGCAGGATTAAAGGTCATATATGCCCTTTCTGTATTCCCATTTAGCTTGCTCACTGTGTCCATCTCCAGGAGCTTCTGTCCCCCCTCACACTCAACCAGATACTATCAAGAGCCATCCAGCTCTCTGCAAGCTCTGACTCTGAGCAGGCTGATAACCTCAGCTTTGCTCTCAAGTGGCACCCATCAGTATTCAAGCCAAATGGTAAGCTATGAAGATATTCTAACACAGTAATTGTGAGAGTTTGCTCTGTTTTTATTCATTTCTCACAGTCTTCTGTCTTGCTTGCTCTGTCTTTCTGTCTTTCTCTCTCTCTCTATCTCTCTATCTCTCTCTTTCTTTCTCTCCTTCTCTCTCATTCTTTCTTCCCTCTCCCATCTCTGTCTCATTTTGTTAGTTGTTGTTTTCTATACGTCTAAATGAGGTTTGAATTGATATCTATCCAAAGTCAAAGTAGTATTTTCAAGATGATAAATAGGATTTGGAAAATTGAATGCAACAAAGATTCATGACAAGATTATTAGAAGCAATTTATATGCTCTTTCCTTTTCCTTATGCCCTTTGAAAATTTTGATAAATAAAATGAATATCCTTGAGATCGAGAGCATTTACATAAGTGATAATGAAATAATACTGTGTACCATGTAGGATTAGGGGAGTTTCAAAAGATGTAGTAAGTTCAAATAAGCTAGTGTTCCTGCTGTAATTGTTAACTTGAAGTATTTTTTTTTCTTCAGCTATCGATACTTTGGACTGCCTTGAGCTGAGATATCTTGTAAGTATTATGATACATTAGATAGTATATGTCCATCTTTTCAAATTTTTTAACCGAGATTTTAAATTCATGTCTGATATATACTTTGTAATACATACATGTATATGAGCAATCACATCACCACATTTCCCAAGAAATACAAACTGTCGGCCTATTGGTCTTCATTATTCCTGAGTTTTAGACATTTAATTGTCCATTGATTTTCTCATTTTATCTTGGTTGTAATTTATGCTGAGATTTAATGTGTTAGTAATCTTTTGAACATAGAACCACCTGATAATACTGCAGTTAGGAATCACTTGAAAAATTATTTGAAGGTGCCCTGTAGTTGTGTACTCATGTGCATTCAATAACTTGCAAATGGAAGGGAAGTACTTTATCAATCTAACCCCAAAAAGAATAATAGATAGAAAGCAATTTTTACGAACTTTGTACCATACTCTTTGTATCATAATATTGTACCATATCTTGTAACGTACATGTATCTCATTGATTCATGCTGCATGCAGGTTGGGTGGCCCAACAACATCGTGATCACAGATACGTGCCTGTCCAAGTACAACAAAGTCTTCTCGTTCTTGCTTCAGCTCAAACGAACTGGTTGGGTTCTCAGAGATATCCATCACCAACTAAAGATCAGTGGTAAGGAGCTCAATTCATTCAGGTTCTTCCACTGTATACAGTTTCAGAGTTAGTGGGGATTTGTTGATACATTATGTACAGATGTATTTCTTTGCCTGTGAGGTCATTTGTAGGGTTTATGCTCTGCCTGTAAGATGCTTACTTTTTAGAAAATTCAGGTAAAATTTCTGGCATGTATATTTTACATCAGTAAATAAAGGAAAATATATTTTATTAATATTCTGCAATTTCATGGCTGAAAAATCAGCGTGCGTAAAGTTATGTGATGATGATTATTTCATTCACTACCACTTAATATTGGTTTTACTTCACTTCAGAGTGATGATTCCAATCGTGAATGTTTATTATTAAACTGGTTACGACCTCTTGTTTTATACCGAGTCTTTAAAATACCGCAGTTATGTCATCCTTTTTGAAGGTGGTATGTTTGCACTAATTTTTAAAACATGTCAAGAACAACATGAATCATAGGTGCACAAGTTTTTCCAATTTCCTTTCATTCAGCAATGCTTCACAAAGCTGGTGGGTCACCTCAGTATCACCAACTGCAGCTTTTCAGGTAATGTAACCAGCCTATGATATTGTCAAATGGCAGTATAGAAGATGTGTGACAAACTTTCCATTGTTATTGCGAAGTGACGTGAGGATCAGTAAAGATCTGTGGTAAAATTGGCAGATGTCATCATGGCATCGAGATTCCAAAGGACTCTTTGTGCCTGTCTGCAGCTCTGTTCTCTTCCTTCCTATTGTGTAAATTAATAGTACTTTCTACATTTACTAAAAAATTATTTTCATGTTTGCCGTTTGTTTTAACTGAGAACAATTTAGTGCATCTCCATAGAAACCTGATTGTTCATGTGAAGATATACTCATCCATAATAACACCCCATCTACAACAAGGCTATATAGCGCTCTCCACAGAACCCGAGAATGTTTATGTAAGGTTTTAATCACACATAATATACCCCCAGTGTACAATACTAGTAGATGGGATAATTTGATAATGAACCAGCTAAACAATTTGACTTTTTTTTTTAAATTCCATTTCCATACATTTGTAGTGGATTGTGTTGGTAATGAGAGCTACTGTTAATCTAATGGGGTGTTGCAAGAAAGTTGCAATCAATTGCAAATTGTAAAGCAAATTAGAACAACCTTTCTGAATGGTTCAGGGTCTGCCCATTCCAGAAGATGCGCTTGCAACAATGATTTTGATTGGTCAGTACCCGATCAGCTGCAACTTGCAATTAATCGCAACTTTCTTGCAACACCCCATAAGAGAGATATATGATTATAGTTATTATGTTTGTCCTGTAGGCATGAGATGCAGCATTTTGTGAATGTAATGCAAGGCTATGTGGTCAACCAAGTCATTCATGTCAGCTGGGAGGAGTTCCAGAAAGACCTCAAAGAAAATGTAAGTTGGAAGATTATCGGAAATGTTCATTTTACAAAGGAAATGAGGTGTAAATCACTGAGTCAGTCCGAAAATGTGATCACCTTTAAGAAACTGAAAAGGCATCTTCTTTTGCTGTTGCTTTAAAATACATGTCTATCTCATCAACACTTGGACTAACTGTTGATGAATTCTATATTAGGAATTTAGGCCTGGACATTGTGAATGCAGTGAGGAATGATTGCCCATAGACTAGATTTTCTTTTTCATATTTGTGACAGAAAAAAATTGATGATTGTCATGCAATATGTGATATATTTGTATTTTCTGTAATTATAGCAAGCTTTTTTCCTTTCATCCTTCAAATTCATTTACAAACCTTATACAATCCAGGCCATATGTTGTTTTATATATATTATCATTATTAATGATCACAAGGGTCATATGCAAATGGTTCTCATCAGATGACCTCATAAATGTGTTTTCCTCCACCCCAGGTCCATAACCTTGATGACATCAGAGAGAAACATGGACTCTATCTCAACAAAGCCATTCTCAGGTTGGTCTTGACTGTTGAATGCTGTTCACATTTGATTAAATACACATTTAAAGTGTACCGATCACCAAAAAATATTTTGCTCTGGATGTTATGTCAATACACTATGGTCAAAATATGAGCTTAAAATGTTGATTCTATAAAGAAATATTACAAGTTGAAATATTGTGCATTCCCAATAAAGCAATACAGCGACTTGTAAGGAGACTGATCGACGCACCCGTGTGCGCTCGCAAAGAATAAGGGTCTGCATGGAACTGAATTCTGAGTTGGGTTGTGCACGAGGGGGTTCTATGTCTTCCTTCATTTGCTTCATACTCCGTAACCGTTAACCCATAGAAGGCCAGATAAAGTGTTTTGATTTTTAATTGTTAGGTGATTGGTACACTTAATGATGACCAGTAATGGATCCTTACATTGCAAATTAGTAGATATCTTTCTTTTAGTGAAATAAACATCAAATAAGCTGGACAACGAAATTTACATGCTAACTAGGATGCTGTAACATACAACTACATGTGTATATCAATTTGTGAGAATCTGTACTAATGTTTCATCAATGTATGGGACGACTACATTCACAGATTTGTTATGTTACAGAACAGTGAACTCAGAATGGGAATTACAATCTCCGGATTAAATGTTTCTGAATATGTTTATTCCAGATGTCTTCTGAACAAGAAAGCAGCCCCAGTGATGAAGATCATCTGTGACATCCTGAGCTTGGTACTAAAGGTCCGTACCCAGCTTACATCGGCCCCCTGGGCCTGGGATGCCTCCTCGGCTCAGGTCATTCACCCCTGCTTCAGGAACATCAAGAAATCTTACATGGCATTCAAAGAGTACTCAGGATTCCTCTACAAAGGTAAGAAGATTGACGGCAGTATTTTTTTTTTGCTTGTTTAGTTTTATTTGATGGAGGATATCAGAGAAGGAAGGGTTATTATCAAATTGTTACATTGATGCAGTGTTCCAATTTTATTTAATTTGATCATTTTGAAGCAGAAATATTTTGATGCTGTATTCAAATGACATTTGAATCTGTAATGATACGATGAGTAGCACAATGATATGTACTATATTTACTCTGTAAAATGTACATGTATATATATATAAGATTACTATATAAATGCATTTATTGTATTGTTATTTGCAATACAAGTTACCTGGTCATTTGAATTCATTTTCAGTCAAAAAGTGCCATTTATGATTATTGATAAGAAAACACTGTAAAAAAATTAGTAGACACTGATAAAAAGATAAAGATATTATTATTTTGCTAGAAGCCCCGGAATCACTCGTCTGATTGTCCTAATTGTTTACGATTGACTAGTTATGTATTAAAACCACTGTTGTTTTTCTACAGTTGTTGCCAAGCTTGTAACCCGTGGCTACCAGCCTCATCTGGAAGAGTTCATGCTCAGACTCAACTTTAATGACTACTACCAGGAACACAAGTCATGAGAACGCAGCACTTTTATCATGTCTGTCTTCCATACCAATTTTCTTGTCATGCTTTTCATATTGTTCCCTTCTCTATTTACTTCCCTCTCTCTCTCTCTCTCTCTCTCTCTCTCTCTCTCTCTCTCTCTCTCTCTCTCTCTCTCTCTCTCTCTCACTCTCTCTCTCACTCTCTCTCTCACTCTCTCTCTCTCTCTCACTCTCTCTGAATGTATTGTTTTTTGTTGTTTTTTCCAAAATTATTTGAAATAAATGTTTGCCACAAAAGACTAATTGAGTTATGTTTATTTTTGATATTTGATATTGAATTTTGTTGAATGAGAACATGCCTGACTTTTCATCATGCTGTATGTAGTGGTCAAAATTGAAAGCATTATAGGAAAAAATTGATTTACAATTAAAAAACGCATACAATGATATGGCTTATATAAATGTGGAAATATCTTTGTTTCTGATCTTATAAATAGAGATATTTTCATATTGAGTTTTCTTTTTTTTTAAAGAAAATGAATGCTCATGGCCATTCAGAATAAAAGTATATTGTGATGCAATTGATATGATGTGATAATCTGCAATTGTAAGACAAATGCTCCCCCGACAATTGCTCCAAGGTCATTTTTCAAACATGGAATTTCTGACTTCAAATCTGGACCCAACACTTTACCTAATCCTAATGCTAATGCTAAGCCTGACCTAAAAATCCAGTCGCAACCCTAAACCTAACCTTTAATCTTAGACACTATCAAGCCTCAAGCAATTGTCACCAGACCATATGTCAGATCACCTAATCTACACATCTTGGTCATTTAAACCCGCAATGTTGTATGATTTAAAAACATGACAATGGTCCATGAAATATTTGGTAGTAAATGAAACTGTCAATGCAACAAGTCCGGCATTCATGGTTGTGGAAAAGGTAAATTGTTATTGACTTGGCTTTCAGTTTAAGATTAAACATCATGTAAAGTACATGTACAGTGTATTAAGAATTACGATCAGTGTTTTATTATGTGGTAAATGATCATTTTTCTATATGAATGATATGAATTATATTAGCAAGAACCCTAATTAGTTATTCACATCAACAAAACCAGAGGAATATTGTCAAAAATATTCCATACCATTAATTGTTACAACCCTTATAATCTTGATTCTCATAGTTCGGACTGATTTTTTTTCTACATGTATTTTGAAAAGCTAAAAAACACATTTTCATATTCATGTGAAGACATGAAGAGACTTGATTTATTACATGACAGCGGGCTATTGTTTGCTTGTTTTTTTTTTTGTTTTATTTAATATTTAAACAAATAATTTCTTGGTACTACAAAATTTCAATATGGCACGAAAAAGAGACATGATAACGAAGCTTTTCGACCTGCACTCATCAGGAGACATGATAACGAAGCTTTTCGACCTGCACTACCTGATGAGTGCAGGTCGAAAAGCTTCGTTATCATGTCTCTTTTTCGTGCCATATTGATATTTAATATTTGTGAACATTCTTGCCTTAAATGTGTACTACATTCAGCCAGTCATTGAGCTTGATTAGTTTCTCAATTGATCGTGTTTTCAATAAATAAGATTAAATTTAAAGATTTAATATAACTTTAATTAGATGATTATTGACAAAAAGTAACATCTCATTTGGTTTTTGTATGAATATACTGTACCACTTTCTGTATATATTATGTGTATTTTCTATATTGATGCTTTGTTTTTCATTAAAAGAAAAGGTTTTGTACAAATATAAAGGTAAACTTTTGTGAAGTTTGTAAAATATTGTGTGTACATATGACAGATTTCTTGAATAAATAAAATTTTCAAAGAGAATATTTACATGTATGATTTGTGAGTGTTTCTTTGATAAAACATTGATTTGATAGTTGACACCATATTTTGAGTAGTGGTGCATATTTGTCTTCTCAATTTTTTTTCCGTGTTGAACAGTCTAAATTGACTAATCATGGGTGTTAAAATCATTGAAATTATCCAGGATGACTACTCGTGCACCAAAGTGGACTTAGATGTCATGTTGAGTGATTTTATGCAGAACAAAGCTTAAATTGTTTTATGAGGGCTCTTTTATATCACATCAGCTATTTTAGCATTCATTGGGCAGATTGCCTTTAGCCCCATTTATTTTTTTTATTGCACAAGATTATTAAATCATCTATCTCTAGCGGTTTGGTTCTAAATAGTATGGATATATACAATACAGTATTAAACAAATTTAAACAATGTGCTTCTCATGATAACTACCTGTCGTCTGATAAGAAGCACAAAAACACTGCTTTTAAGCCCCCACTTGCCAATCAATTTGTGTATCATTGGTTATATATTAACCGGCAATATCGTGAAATAGGCCCCGCTTCAAAAAAAATCTAAGTTTTTTTAGGATTGGGATTAGGGTTAGGGTTTAGGATTAGGGTTAGGTTTTAGGGTTAGGGTTAGGATTTAGGATTAGGATTAGGGTTAAGGTTAGGGTATGCTGGGGCCTATATCACGAGTATGCCCATTTTAGCAAGATAATAGTTCAACCAGGGAAATGTAACTAACATTTCCATGCTTCAACAGTGAAACTTTCCACAAACATAGACCTACGCAACTTGGGGAAAAGACTAGGCATATTTATTCGAGCTAGTTAAGTTCAACGAACTTTTGTTCCTTGGAAACGGCGAAAATGGCGTCCGTTGCTGCGGAATTCGAAAGTCGTCCACAAACTGTGTCGTTTAGCGATCTTACAGAACGAACTCCAGATAATCTTGAGGCTGAATTAGTACCGGAACCTCAAATTCAAACGAACAACAATGTCTCTGATAATCTAGAATTCGACTCTGATGAGGAGGAAGCAGAAGAACAAGAGGTGCAAATCGTTAACTCGAACATTTTTTGTGTGTAACAGTCCCATTCATGTGTTCATGCGTTTGTGATTTAATTAAGATCTCGACGAAGGGGGAGGGGGGAGGGTAAGGAAGGGTTAGGGTAGAATCTACGTGTTGACACCTAATGGACCTAATTTATTTTATGTTTCTCCCCAATTTCGGGAAATAAGCCATGACCACATCTCAGGCAGGGTGCACGCTTAGGCTTAGCCTTAGCCTGGTCCCTGGACATGCTGGAAGGCTCTTTTGAAGAGTAAAAACAAAAAAAAGCTGACGCTACTCTGTCTTTTTTTTTGTTTTTACTCTTCAAAGAGCCTTCCAGGCTATGCACGCTAACTAACACAGTAGAATATATATTGAGGGCTGCCAACCTTGAGTGAGAGTTTAGAGTGAGACATTGCGAGGGAGCGGAGCGACCAAGCCTGAGGGAGCGAAGCGACCGAAAGGGGGGGGGGGGAGGTGTTGAAGGGGGTGTCCCCCCTTCTGCGGTAGGGAGCTTTGACAATTTTACATTTTAAATGGTGCAATTTGGTGCATACGATTTCAACACATACATAGAAGCAGCATTAATGTACTAAATTGAATTGAATAAGGCCAAGTAAAAAAATATACATGTTTAGCGTCCTGCCTTTTTGGAAAAAAGGAAGGAGGAGGCCCTTTTTTTTTTTTTTTTTTTTTTCCAAAATGGCCGACCGACCCATTTAACAACCAGCCGGGCTATTTTTCCAAAATGGCCGCCATTTTTTTTTTAAATCACCACTTGGACTTAGGGAAATGATGCCAGCTATTACATAGGCTAGATGCAATGGATAGAGACCAACTTCCCCCCCCCCCAAAAAAAAGGAAGCAGGCGGGGACGCTAAACATGTATTTTTTTACTTGGCCTAATAAAATGTTACATTGTTATTAATCCTACATTTGGGCTTGGGCATATCGAATATTCGGAATATCAGAGATTTTGGAGACATTTATTTTAGTTCCTTTCTATTTTTTGGGTGTATCATATAGTGAGACGGTCAGAATTGGGTAAATTGCATGAGTCTCACGCTCAATGTGTGAGTTGGCAGCCTTGTATATTACAGTAGATCTAGTAACAGAACAATAGATTAAACGTTAGATTAGATTACGATAACCTCACATATGTGTGAGTGGATGAGATCTAGTAACATTTACACTAACATGAAAAAACAGCACAAAATTACTGCGTTGCGTGAAATTTCAGTTATCAACTGACATTAACTGTTAGAGATTACTTTTGTGTGAAGTTAATGAGTGATAATTTATTTCAAAATGGTTTTAAGTTGCCAATTATTTGCATCAGTGTTTAGATCTATTAGTAGATCTATTTCAGATTATTGCCAGTGCTAACTTTTAAAAATAATTTGGTTGATCTTTTCTTTTAATTTTTACAAAATAGACTCTAATTGTAGAAATGTGAAGGCAAAATTTAGACCAGCACTGTGGCTTTTTCCCAAGCTGTCGTGACAAATCACAATCAAGTGAGATCTGGGGCCGTATTCTGAAAACTATGTTAACTTTTATGTTCGTAAAATGATGTTAATTGTCATAACAAATCAAAATCAGGACAAGTCATTGGGTAATGATTGCGCAAAGATGGCTGTGCCCGCGTACAGTTAACAGAGACATCTGCGTAAGCACCAATGATTAGTGTTTATTGCGTGCAATTTCAATTTGTTATGACAATTAACATAGTTTTCCTTAAAGGGTCACTAAAATAAAAAAATAATTGCCCATTTTTCGTAGGAAGGTGTCATCAGGAGCCAAAAAATATCCATCAAACAAATTTTTATGCATTCACTCATATTTTATAATCATTTGAAAAGTACATTTTTGCTGATTTACACAGTCATAAGCCCCGCCCCTAAAAAATCCCATCGAAGCGACATCGTGATCACGTGATCTGTGACGCATGAAAAGTAAGGGAAAATATTCCACTAACCTATACCGTGCACGCCCGGAGGCCCCCGGCAGGCCCAGCCCGGTGCCGAGCATGATATTCACCGCATCGACCATTTGCATTGCGTATTTTCGTGTGTTTAATTCCTCACAATAACTTTGATTTTGGGACACAGTTTCATCAATAATGCCTAATCGGTGTATAGCTGCGGGCTATAAGATGGTGTAAGCCTACATCATTTTCCTAAAGATGAAAATCTACGGAAATTGTGGGTCGCAAATGTAAAGCTCACGCGGGCAGAGTGGCAAGGGCAGGCCAAGTGAGTGGAGTACAATAGACTGCAGCGATGATTTTGAGGATCCTGGCCTGTATTCCGAATTTGGCATGAAGAGAAGAATAAGCTAGCTAAAAGATTTAGCTATTCCAAAGATCAGACTTGGAGTCAAGTCTTCCAATCTGTTTTTTCAACGACAGCAGCTACAGCAGCTTCACCCGTAGACCGAAAATTCTGTCTCTCGTTCGTTAGCTAAGACGACCTAACGAACGAGAGACAGCATTTTCGGTCTACTTCACCCGTAACTCCAGGGAGCTCCAACGCGTTGGAGCTCCCTGGAGTTACTTCACCCACGGCCCTTCACCGTATTCTGCGAGGGGTTCAAACATATAACTGTATAATATGGTCGAATTTCCTCTTGCCACTCGAGCTTCTTTGCCTTCGGGGTCTGATAAATCATCTGATAAATCAGAGTTCTTATCTGCATGGCTCTGAAAAGTCCTCCAACACGGAATCGCGGGCACTTTTCCTCTCTCTATATAAGTTACTTGAATTCAGCCAAAATCTAAGTCAGTACTAACGTACTATGTAAAGCGAAGTAAAAAAAAAAAGCCGTAAGTGAAATAAACAAAACAAAAGCGTTCACCCATCGCTATGTACGAGGGGAACATAGTCACTGCCGTACTAAAGATGGGTAGGACATAACATACAGACGCATAAAACGGCTGTGCACGCGTTTATGACCAATGCAAAATTTTCGTTCGGCAAGCTCAGATGGATGAGAACATTGTTCAAAAGAAAAGCTAAAAAACAAAACAAGAGCTGTATATTTGGGCAAAAGCGTTTTCTGATCTTGTAGAAAATATATTGCTAATGATTATTCACTCCTAAGATTATATTGATTAATTTCCTTTTTTCATAAATTGTCTGTTGAACAGAGGGGTCAAATACCGCATTCTGTGTACAATATTATAGACTGCAGCCTGCAGATCTTGTGCCTCTTACTTTTCATACGTCACTTGGGGGTTAGCCAATCAGCTCACGAGTTTTAAGGAACGGTACCAAAACCTCTGCTTTTCCCCCTTTTTCGCCAAAACGAGACATAATTTGGACAATCGATTGGCAGATTCGTGATTAGAAGGCAAAACTACATGGAAAGAGCACCCATTTTCTCTCTAATTTAGTCAACCTTTAATATAAAAGATAACATAGTTTTCAGAATACCACCCCTGGTATTTCTATATACGTCAATTTAAATCTTAATTAATGATTCTTTTTTGCAGCCTTGCCCAGATGGAATTCTAAATGAGCGGGCTATCGCAGCTGGACTCTCAAACCTGGGAAGATCTGCAGATGGAACGCAACTCACTTTTCTTAACCTCACTTTGCCTGTAAGTCAACATTGATTAACAAACAATGAACTGAAGTCTAATGTATTGCAACATATGGAGTGAATTTTTGGATGAGAGATTGACATCCATGATCAATGATAGAAAATTAAATTTAAATTGATTAGATTGGATCTATGGAGCAATATAATAAATTGCAAACTTCATTTGTGCCCCTTTTCAATACTGCACTTTAACACTGTACAGTGTACATGTATATCCATAAATTATCAAAGTCTTTTTTAAAGCATTACATTCTGTTCTTTTACTTTAGGGTTACAACCTGCTGGAGATTAATATTCTTGAAAACTATGTTCATCTTCAAAAGGTAGAACTGCCCTACAATAGGATAACAGGTTGGTACATGTATCATTTGAGTTTGATTTCATTGTGTAATTTATGTGTGGAGGTTCCTGTAAAGTTTGGTTTGTCAGCGAGTGAGGAATCAATATATTAAGCTTCATTCAAAATGAATACTGAATGTTTTGCTTTCATCACAGAGTATTTCACAATTGCAGTCAACTTTACAGAACACTTGAGATGTGCTTACAACCTTATACACATCTACATCTTTGTATTTTTTTTTTTAAAGTAAATCTGTTAGGAGAAAGAACAGGGAGTCAGGGTTTGCAATGTTAATAACTATATGGATGGTTTCTGATGTTTAAGAAAACAAAGAAGGCAAAGTGGCAAAAAAAGCCATGTAAAAGAAAAAAAATGTGTTTGATATTTTACAGATTTACATGTATGTGGCCCAGCAGCAGGGTGTGCAAATTTCAATTTCAATTGTTCTCTAAAAGGTGATAAGATTGTCAGTCAAATTATTATGAAGTGATGTTGAATAATGATTACCATACAATTCTACTACCAGGTCAGCAAGGTAAAGTTTGCCCTCAGAAAAGTGTACAGTGTTGAAATGGTTTCCAAATCAATGTGATGTATTAAGATGGCATACTAATATCAAGAGGGTTTTTTTTTTCTTCCTTCTAATAATCATTCCGATTAGATATTACTGTCCTTGGATGCATGCCTTATCTGGTTCAGTTAGATGTATCCCACAATGAAATCACAGATCTGCTGGACTTCAAACCTCCTTACAACCTCCAGGTGAGAATGGAGATATTTCTCAGAAAAGAGTTCTGCTGATAGAACACGCTCATTTGATTGTAGAAATAGAATCATTGGACAGGTCCTTTTGTAATAAGTTAATATCTCGGCTGGCACACAAGTTTCCATTTTATTGCGTTAATGTTTCAGATGTGAAGAAACAACATGTATTGTTATAAAATTAGAATAATGTCCACTAATCCAGTGATGGTCTTATAGGTTTTGACCTGTAGTAATAAATTTATAAATTAAACTATGTTTAAGTTAGCACTATTGCTATCAAGTTAGTGCCTTTCCTTTCATTCTCCTTTTTGAAAGCCAATATGATGAGATAATGATATCAATACAGTCATGTCATCTATCCTAAT